>JAJEJH010000425.1:0-32902 GCA_026122585.1 Anacardium occidentale
CTAATCCTAAGATGTTACATCTATCAAATCTTGTAATTACTTTTTTAACTCTTAGAGTTCAGTGAAAGTCATATGGTATGGAGCTTTAGAAATAGGAACTGTACCAGAATTTAACTCAATGCTAAACTCTAACTCCCGCTCTGAAGGTAACCCTGGCAATTCCTCAGGAAATATATCAGAAAATTCCCCAACAATAAGAACTTCCCCTATACTTCCAACTACAATTTGACATACTATATTGGTCAAGTATCCACCACAACCCTTACTTAATATCTTTTTAGCATAAACACAAGAGATCAATATAGTCTCTATTCAACCTTCTCTAAACATGAATTGATCATGACCTATATTTTGTCTAACCTTCTTCTTTTGATAATTAATTTTAGCCCTATGCTTAGATAAGAAATTCATGCCTAAGATCATGTCAAAATCAGCTAACTCCAACATGATCAAATCTATCCTCAAACTTTTACCCATAACTATAATCTCTTGATCTAGCAATAATTTACCAGTAAACATCATTCCCAATTTGGCATCTCGACACAAACACTCTTCTCAGCCACACTAGGGATCAAGTCTAATTTCTATAATATCTCTCTCAAAATAAAGTTATACGTGGCACTATAATCTACTAGAACAAATAAAAAAGTGTCAAAAAAGAACAATTAACTCGTCACTACATGTGGAATAGCCTTTGTTTGCTCCTATCTTTTGGCAAATAATCTCGCTCGACCTCCAACATTTGATGTCCCAATACCTCCTCTAGATGTACTAGTTGTACCATCTCAAGGAAGATCAGTTCCTCTAGTTGTACTGACTATACCCTTTGGTACTCACACTTTACCTTTACTAAGACTAGTTATACCTCTATTGGGTCATGTACCACCTCTAACTGGGCACTCAGCGATCTTATGTCCTAGTTGGCAATACCTAAAGCATACATTTTGCCTAATAAAGCATTCACCGCTATGCCTCTTGCCACATCTGATATATATTGGTAACTAGTACAATGTTCTCTGTTTGTAGACCCTATTTCCAGTCTTCTTATATTGAATGGGTCTCTTACCTCTATCACCCCTTTTCTCTAACTGCCTTGAAAACATATTTATCCTCTAAAGGCATATCTTAGATCGAGTAACTTTCTCTAATGTATCATTAAACCTTTGTAAGGGATTATCTATAATTAATACATCCTTTGAAATGGCAAGATATAGTCCATGGATAAATTTCTACACCCAACTGGCTTCCATCCTTATTAGACGAGAAGTAAACCTTGCTAATGCATTGAATCAAGTTACATATTCCTTTACCATACTTGATCTCTACTATAGCTCAATAAACTCTTGAGCTCGGGCATAAATAGTACCTAAACTCCTAAATTCCTACTCAAACATACACCAAAATTCATCCTAGGTCAATTGCTCCTCATCAATAGTAATCTTGGCGAGATTCCACCATACCTTGTATTTCCTCTAAACATTTACATATCTAACATTGTCTCTATCTGATATAATGAACAAGCTAGTGACACTCTCAACTGTCTCTATCCATTCTTTAGCCATTGTCGAATCTTTAGTCCCATTAAACTTAGAAGCCTGATGAATCCCTAATAGACTGTAAATTAGATGTATCCGCTCTGACCCCCTGATACTAACTATCTCAAACCCAAAACTTTGTCCCTGATGCTTACCCATATCCAGCCACTAATATTTGTCTCCTATCAAATCTAGATATCTTCTTCTCTCAAATTCTAGTTGTCCTCTGATTGGCCTCTAATAGGCATCTTCTCTGTCGAGTACATTTCTCATTGGTACCTAATCACCGCCTCTGACTGCCTATTGAGAAAGTTCTCTCATCATCTCTCTGAAAATCTCTCTCATATCCTCTATATAAAGAAATACATAAGAGGCTTGAGATCCTTTCTTCTCACTCTCACTCTTACTCGAAGGCCTAATAGAGGTACTATCATCTTCCTCAATAAATCTAGGAATTTGACGTCTCCTATTTGAAGAATCATAAAACACAAAAGTTAGACAACTAATTTCAAACAAAATCTTATACAACTATACTTATACTGAAAAGAAGATGAGTGTTGACTGTTGAGCCACCCTGGGCTCAATGCACATATGATTCAAAAACAGTGCAATTCACGCACACACATTTCCTTACTTTTGAAAATGTAACTCATATTTCTACTCTGATACAAAAAATGTAAACACTTCTACTGTATATTAACGTACATAATATATTATGTATTATTTCATATTTATATTTTTAAATATAATAATAAATCCCCTTAATATACAGTAGAGATGCCCAAATCTTGAGCTGAAATAGGCTATCGGTAAGCATAGGGTATAAATATAATGGTAATGGCCCAGAATAAGATTTCATATTCTGAGAAGATTATACAAGTAGTTATATTTACATACATATACATATACTATACAAATACATTTATATATAAAACAACATAAGCATGCAAACCTCAATCATAATGTCACATAAAACTAGGTACAAAAATGAGGTCTCAAACTATAACCATTCTCTTCTCTCAGCTCCTAATAAACTAACCTACGAAAAAAAGGAAAAGTAAGCAGTGAGTGATAAGTCACCTAATAAGTATTTTCTATCTCTAACCTTACAATAATCCTACACTGAAGGCATTACTATAGTCACATCAAACTGTTTAATATCATTTACTAATTGGAATTTCATGTCTGCTATTCTATGTATCTTTAACATTATTGCTATAAGTTATGGATTCGTACTATTTCAAGGTTTTTCTGAATATACACATGTTGAGTCATGTTATGTCATGTATGTTATGTTGAAAACAATATCAAAGCCCTTAGGCTTGTTTACAAAAACATGTTCTCTAAATACATCAGTGATCTAAAGATTTTGAAATAACTAAAATTCTAAATAAAATGTTGTAATTGAAAATTTCTTTATAACTGAAAACAACTACTGTGCTTATTAGACTGATGAATATAAAGATTTGGTACCTTACCCATGTGAGTTTTATATACTAGTATATGAGCAGTATCTGACTAACTAACGTATAACAACTGAATTTGAATACTGATCACTAAATCCATAAGCTATTACATACCAGCATATGCTTATATATAGTGGTTAGTATAGTCATAAACCTTGATACTAGTTCTCTTAACAGATGGGTGTGTAAAACTCACAAGTGCCCTCTCATATTTACCCTTAAAAGATGTCTAGAGCATCATATTTTCTATTTTAAAACATGCATCTAGATCCTTATATCCCTTTTTGAAAATACTAATGTGGCATGTCATGTCATGATATGCATATGATGTATCATGTTCTTTTATTTTATCTTATTTTATTGTCTTATAGCTGTTGTATTAGGATTTCTAAGTTTCATACCTTGTTCCAAGCTGAAATTTCAATTTCTTACTAATGCACAGGCATGCATGACTAAGTGTACAAGCGTGCTTGAGCCTACATATATCGTGTGCCAATTGTGTAACGTGGTCATGCTAGCTTTTATGATTCTACCTTTATTTCCCATTTTTTACACACATAAGCATGACATTAACATGACTAGTCATGACCCTTTATATTTGTAGTTGTGCTCATTTTGTACATATGATCTTGATCTTGTATTTGCAAAGATGTACGGGCGTGTGTCTTATAGGCACACAAGCATGGCTAAACATGCTTAATGCTATCCAATTTTAACCTAAACACAAATCAATCATCATCAACTAAATTTCATATTCAATACACTTCATATGCACAAGTTTATCACACTAATAACATTAATTTTCACATTTAATCATCCAAAGCTATTAAAATTGTACATATATTGACATGCACATCAATCATATACAAATATCATCACCTTCTTATCATCATTCTTTACTCAATCATGCAAAAAAAAAAAAAAACAATCATAAGCATGTTGGAATTAGTCTCAAACTCAAGTAAACAATAGCTACATACAATGGAAAAGAGGGAAAGAGCCAAGGAAACACTTACCTCTTGTCATGATTGATGAAGCATCTCTTCTTACAAGAATCTCACTTTCTAATTGGATTGGAGATCACTGGTTGCTGCTATTCTCTTATAGGGTTGGGAATCTTTGGAAATTTAAAGGAAATTTTGGGTGAAAATGTTGAGAAATAAGAGATAAAAACAACTTAAGTAGGTAGTTGAAACACTAGTCATGCACAATTGTGCATAGCCAGAAAAATGGACAATTCTATTTTCCCTTACTTCATATGAGTCAACCTCTTATCAGGATTCATATACAAGCTATATAAACTCTAAAATTTACTATTTCACCCCTAAACTCTCCAAACTCTAATTCTATTTCAAAAATCTCACTTTTTAACCCAAAATTTTTAGCCTAAAAGACATTCCTAACTTTGGGATGTTACATGTCATATAATGAATTTAATGGCTCAAGATGGAATGAGTTTAACAAAAAATCAAAGAGGAGCAATTAGACATGTCATCTTTTATATTTCATCATCCTCATCATGTCTACAAGCATACTATCATATGTGTAAACAAATGGGATTAAGAAGAAAAAATTTAAAAAATTAATGTTAAAACTAAATGAAATTCAACATATTTAATATTGAAATCATGTGAGGGTTATGAAAATTCAATAACCCAACTGTAAAAATGCAATTTTTTTTTATTATCTAACCAATAAAGACTAAAAATCTCTTTTTCTTTGCTAACTAAACATGAATGACAAATTGCAGGTGCTCTAATGAATATGTTAAAACTGCCATTGATCGATGCTCAGATGTTTATTATCGAAAACTTATTTAATTTTATATTGTATAATGGAAATTAGATTTATTTTTTAAGATTATAGGTTCATAATTTTTCAGAGATATAGCAAGACAAATGGAACACAAATTTAAAAAATATTAGGAAGATTATCCTTTATTATATGTAGCAACTATTATTTTAGATCCTAAATGAGCATTTTTTAAAACTTTTGACTTTTAGTATAGTTTGCTTGAAAAGTATAATATTTGTGAAGTTAAATATAGAAACACTACAAACATTTGAGAAACATATATAAGTTCAAGTGGTTCATCTAAAGTTAAGTTGTATTTGTGGTCCATCATGTAGAATTGTAAGAAATTGTTAGGTTCAACTTTGAGTTAGGGTGAATATTATAATGATGTTAATATTGATCATGTTGATGAAATTATGAGTCCAAGTGAAAATTTTGATATTTTACCATAGTGGAAAGCAAAACTAAACATTTATCCTATGCTTTTTGCTATGGCATATGATCTACCAACACTTCTTATGTCTATTATAACATTGAAATAAAATTTTAATACAAGTGGATATGCCTTGGATGACAAATGATCAAACTTACACCCAAATATGGTTGAGACTTGTATGTGTATGAAGGATTGGGTGACTACAAATTTCAAGTTGCATTATCAAGTAATCAAAGATATTTTTAAAGACTTTAAAAATTTAGGTATTAAAGTTGAGTACAAAATTATAAATAGATATTGATACAATAACACTTACAAATCTTCTATTTGAGTTTAATGTTTTTATATACAATTTATTATTATTATTTTTTATGTATTATGTAACCATGACATCCTTTACCCACAAGTGAAGCTATTTTAGTAAATTTTTAAAGTTACTATCCTTGTTTTACCTAATTAAAAAGTTTTATAAAGTACTAAATCTAAGAAAATATTTAAAAATGCAAAAAATAATGGGTTGTCTTAAGAAAGCTCATAAGTAGACTTACTAAGAACCTATGAATTAAGGCACGATCTAAGGACCCTAGGTCGTGCCCTGAGCCTTGACTTACTAATAAGTTGAACTAGCATAGCCTAACATGACCTTGTATAGCCTATTATCATGTATAGATTGTGGTGAAGAGTTTACCTTTGGTAAGGGCAGAATGTTGATATAATGTTCAACAATATGAAAATAAAATAAAAAAATGTTGAGCAAAGGTTGTATAGGGTGTTTAGCTTATGTAAAAAGAAAGTTGAAACCCTAAATTTTAGTATTACTCTTATAGTTTGAAAGTTTACAGATGTGATTCGAGACAAATTGCGAAGGTTAGCTCTTGAGCATGAGATGGAGTTTAATATTGAAGAGTACCGAGTATAGACTAGTCTACTCCGATATGAGAGAAAAGCATGAATATCACTTAAGGATTAGTTTGTAGAGGTTAAAAGATAGGCATTTTTATGCCAAGTTTTTGAAGTGTGAATTTTGTGTGGCTTTCTATGGACATATAGTTACAATTAAGGGTATTTCAATACACCTAATTAAGGTTAAGAATATATTAGAGCAACAAAGGTCAATGATTGTTAAAGAAGTTAAAAGTTTCCTTAAGTTGGCTGAGTATTATGAAAGATTTGCAAAGTTGTTGATAGCTCTCACAGGAAAGGATACTCTTTTTGTATAATCTAATTCATCTAAGGATAGTTTTTAGGAATCGAATAGGAGGTTAATTTCAACTCCAATATTGACATTATCTACAATAGGTAAGAAGTTCAATATATATACTTACGTTTCATAAAAGTAGTTTATGAATTGTACTAATGTAGAAAGGTAGAATGATTGTATATGCCTTTAAATTCTTGAAAGACTATCAGATCAAGCACCCCGATCATGATTTAGAGTTAGTATTAGCAATGTTTGCTTTAAAGATTTGATGAAACTATCTGGGGTTAAGTGTAATATATACACTAATCATAAAAGCTTGAAATACTTCTTCACATAGAAGAAATTAAATATAAGACTTAGGAAGTGGTTAAAGTTAGTGAAGGACTATGATTATAAGATTTGATACCTCCAAGGAAAGGCCAATGTGGTGGCAAACGCCTTAAGTAGAAAATTCTCCTTGTCTTAAGTTTCAATATAAAAAGAATTGCAATAAGAGATTTTCTAAAACTAAAGTGAGTTAGCGATAAATGCATTGACCAAATTAAAGATCAAACCCAATCTTTTGGAGGAGATCTAAGATAGAAAAAGGACACTTAATTAGTGTAAAAAGATGCGTCAAAAGGTAATAGAGGGTGCAAAGAAAACTTCCTAGATAATATTGGTATCCATGATTTAGAAGTAGAGTTTATATTTCCTAAGATTAGGAGTTAAGAGATTGGATCCTTTGAAAGGCTCACAATACACTTTCATAGCTTACTTAAGGAATGTATATATGTATCAAAATTTATAGAATGTATTTTGGTGGTCATGCATGAAAAAAGATATGGGAGATTTTATGGTTAAGTGACAAATTTTTAGCTAGTTAAGACTAAACAATAAAGTTTATCAGGGACATTGTAGCATCTTAGTATTTTGTAATAGAAATGGGAACACATATTGATAGACTTTATTGTTAGTTTACCAAAAGTACAATAGGGTTATAATACATTATAGGTGATTATGGATCAATTGATTTAGTCAACACATTTCACACTAGTTAAGGTACCACTACTACAAACCAATTAGGATAGTCGTATGTTAGAAATATAGTAATACTGCATATTATACCCAAGATGATAGTTTCAAACCAAGTTATTAAATTTATGTCAACTTTTTAGAAGGGTCTTCAAATTTTTGTAGGTATAAGTTTGGCATTCACACTACGAATCATCCTTAAGTAAATGGTCAGACTAAGAAGACCAATCAAATGACTATTGACATGTAAAGAGCGTGTTTTCTAGACCATAAGACCAGTTAGACAAAGTAGAGTCATTGATAGAGTTTATCTATAATAATAGTTACCATATAATGATTAAGATTGCTCCTTATGAGACACCTTATAGTAGATTATGTCAATTAGATTTACATTAAGATGAGATTGATCAGTGAGATTTTCTAACATAGATATTGACTGTAGAGACGACCACTAGATGATTGATGATGTTAGATTGATCTGAGAGAGCATGAGACAAGTCCAGGACCAACAAAAGAGTTATACTAATCATAGGAGAGAAAACTAAGAGTTTAATGTAGGTGGATAGTTTGTTAAAGTACCCTTTTACCAATATGTGATAAGATTTGGTAGAAAAAGAAAGTTAGCTCCAACATATATTAGACCTTTTAAGGTGTTGAAGATGATAGGTAAGGTGGCTTGTTAATTGTGTTGCTAGTAAACATGGATCTCATTCATGACATGTTTCGTGTTTCATTACTATGTAAATACATTAATGATCTTTTCCATGTATTGAAGACTGAGAAGTAGAGTTAGAGGATGGTCTAATATATAAGGAGTGACATGTACAAATATTAGACCAAAGGGTGAAGGAGCTCTAAAACAAGTAGATTTTATTTGGCAAGGTGTTATGGAATAATCACAAGGTTTAGGATATTACATGGGAAGTAAAGTAGGACATAAAACAGAGTTTTCCAGAGTTGTTCAAATGAATTTTGAGGACAAAATTTAAAGAAGGGAAAAGAGTTATAACACCCATGTATACGTTTCAATGGTATTCTTATACATTTATATTACATAATTTTACTAAATTTTTATATAAATATTGATGAATAGTCATTCATAAAAGATAAATGCTCATTCAGTGTCTATGAAACATTTATACTGGATGAACAATCACTCAAAGGTAAGAATATAATTATGATGCCATGAATGCTCATGTAGTGCAAGTAAGAGGGATGATCATCCATGAGCATAATTTATTAAAAAATCATGGTTCTAGAATACAATAAAACATAATTTAAGTGAGATAACTACTATGAATGTCTATGCATAAGGGCCAAATTCCCGATTGTGGTAATTGAATCTAAAAATCTATATAAAGGGTTTAATTTTTGGACAATAGACTTTCAAAATTTATACATTTTCCCATCAAGGAATGTTTTCTAGAACTTACAAGCTTGAAGACTTGTATCATCTAAAAAAAGGTAAGTAAGATGTATTATTCCAAATTTTTGTGTTTATTGAGTAATATGCATGTTATGTTGTTTATTGAACATTTATAGATTCTTAACTTAGATTTTTTTGTGCTTAAGTGATTTCAAACATGGATAAACTGTACTATTGGCATGATAAATGGTATGTAAATATATGGTTGTGAAGTGATAAATTTAGAAATGGTAAGTTAGAAGAATTAATGTGAATTAAGCATGCTAAAATGAGTTCTAGAATGATTACTGTGACCTAGGTATATAAAGCCTTAATTTCAATGCAAAAGGGCTTAGAAATTATGTGTAAAAACCTAAGAATTTGAGTTATAAATATGGTTGAATATCCTTTCATAGTGGCAAACTATCGTTCAATCAAGAGGTTGAAGATAAATATTGAGCCATTCATAGTAAATAGATAGCAATTAACAGCTATAAAGGCAAACAAATGTTACAAATACTGTAATGTTTGTTCATGACCTAAAATTAAGTATGATCAGGCATGGATAATGAGCACCTATTCATGAAGTTGTTTCATAAGAAATAGGACCTTAAATTACTTATATAGCCTTAAGTTATGTCTACTAAGACATACAAACAGGTAAGGACTTTAATATGTATGGCATAAGGTGACAGAGTATGAGAAGTAGCCTTAAATTATGTTAAATAAGGAGAATGACTATTAAAAATTCCTTAATCTATGTGATCCAAAAGGCATATGTTAAGAGATAACAATATTAAGAGTTGAAGTGATGTTTAAGAAGTCATAGGTTGTGCAAAAACGACTAACTACATAGGCAATAGGGCATTAGTTGTGTGATTCATGTTATAAGGTTAAGAAGCAAGGGTCAATGTTGTGTCATCTTTGACTTAAACAGACTAAGTATATGCATTACTATTTGCACTTTGGCATGAGAAAAGAGATAATAGCCTTTGTTGTACAATTTATGTCATAAAATTAAGTGGAGATACCATTATTCTATGATTGTTGGCATAAGATAGAGAAAACTTACTACTACTGTTTGATCTTTAACATGATGTACCATTATTACGTAATCTTTGTCACAAATTCACAAGTCCTTGTTATATGATCTTTGGCCTAGGAACCTAACATGAAAGCATAAGGGTTGTCGTATGATGATACATATAAAATGTTTCATGCACTCACTTATATAGGGGCATCTATAATATGGTGTCAATCTGGCAAGCTATGTATATTATGTACATGGAAAAAGGGAATACATTAGTTAATTCATCATGTTTCATGCACACATGGTAAGGACAACCTTCAAGTGAGTTTAATAGTCTATGTATATTGTATGCATGGAAAGGGGGGACTATGAGAATTTATTTCCGTATATAGCCAACATATCTGCGCAATAGCAATCTAATCTAGCTAACAAAGCTAAGTAAGGATAAGAGCCTGAGCAAGAAATGAGTAAGCCATACTTTAACGATAAGTGATAAGATAAGATAAAGCATATTATCATCAAAAGAAGGAACAAGAGAAGAGCTATGATAATGTTCGTTATGTGTATTAATACACTAAATAAAATGAAAAGGAACGATAAGATACTAAGATAAGTTTTGTGCATGTGAATAGACATTATAGGTAACCTACTTAGTAAGTATTTAACGCTTAATAATATTTCTTGTGATTGTTTTGCAAGTAGGGAGATGATTCACAAAACTACAAAAAAAGTGAATGTCAGTTAAGTTGGAAACATGACGGGTTATTGTCTTTGTATATTTTGTATTTCGAGCTATGTTCCATGGACATTTCTTATATTATGAATTTTTGAGATTTGACTCCCTCTCTCTCTATCTCTCACTCTCTCTATATATATAACTCATTGAATTTTTGCACGCATTTAATGAAAAGTTTTATTCATGCTCATTTATTGTTATGAAGTTTTTTTTTTTATTGGATTGAGATTTGATTCATATTCAATTTAAAGGATATTTGTTTGGAAAGGGATTTTACAGTTTTTGGTTTTAAAACATGGTTTTAGAATCCAAAATGCCTCAAAAGTTTTAAGTTTTTAATAAACCATAAACCGCTATCATGAAATGTGAAAATTTTCACTGTCAAATGTAGTCGAATGAAGGCAAAAAGTATTTCACAATCAAAGCTCTCATGAAATATGAAATATTTTATTTCATGGAACTTGAAAAAGAGCAGTATGAAAATTCTTCAAAACATTTTTTTTAGAAAATTAAATTTAATCACTAAAAGTATATTTTTTTACTAAAAACAGGATGATTACTGCACCATGGACGAGAAGACATCGCCTTCAAAAGTTTTGACCATTTAATTCAAATTTTATTGAAAAACAACAAAATATGATATTTTTTCAACCCTAAATTAATTTAGGTCTTCTTTTGGTTCTTATCATACAGTTAGATTTTTCTTTAGAAAAATATATAGAAAGATTGTATTAAAGAAGTATTAGGTACTGATCTACACACAAATTGATTCAAGTCTTTCAAAAGTTGAAAAAATAAAAATAAAAATAATGAGTCTTATCAATTTTATAATTCACTCAATTATATTTTATCTTTCATCTCAGGATAACACTTATTTTTATTTTTATAGACTAATATATTCAGTAAATTTTTTTAGATATTTAAATTTAATATACTAAAATGTGGATACATTTACTTGTATAATCATTGGATAATGTTTGTCTTTTGCTTTATAAAGAGTTGAGTTGAACAGAGATAAAAGGCTAGCAAAATCTTTTTTGATATTGTTGTCCAATCAATTTTTTTAAAGTAATTAATAATACAATAATAAATATAAACCTTTAATCACAAGTTGAAATCCTTTAAAATTTATATTTTATTTATTATTTTTTATGTGGAATTATACCATTAACTTTATGTATTTCTTACTCACGAATTTTATGATTGTCCCTTATAAGTTAATAATCCATGTTCATAAAGTAGCTTAATATAAGATGATCATCTACAAATTCAAATTAGAAAAACAAAATTCTGTTATTGAAGTGATATTGAAATTAACCCAGTGCTTTTAAATCCCTTTTTCAAAATAGATAAGCCAATAAATTACCCAAAAAAAAAAGATAAGCCAATATTCAAAATACAAACAATAGCACTTAATTTTGCGAAAAAGTTACTGTTTCAGTTGTGCTATTTAACCCATAATACAACATAAGATTAGTAAAATAATAAAATAGTTGATCAGTAATATTAATATGAGATTGATATTTAAAAAATCTCAATGATTTTCATTGAAATGTTGGCAAGTATGGTGAGCAGAATAAAGAGCAGCAGTTTCCCTATATTGTACACCTCTCTTTAGGATTTGAGTAGACATATACTAAAAATTAAAAATTAAGAACACCTACCCTACCACCCATGAGCAATATAGAAGAGCAAAACAATGGATGTAAATGGAAGAGCACATAGATTTCTTTTGTCTTTTGAAGGGCAGTCAGATTATAAAGTCCTCATTTCCCACTTAGATAAGCTTACACTTGTAGCAATTAATTGAGGTAATGGATGTAAATAATTTTAAGGCCTATTATCTATTATTTCCCCCAAAAAAAAAAACACTTAGATTTAGTAGTTGGTAAAGACAATATTAAGTTGATAAATTTAGAATGACACTATTTAACCCCACATTTTATCTAATAAAATCATATTTCTAGATAAACCTCATCAATATTTAAAATTATGTCTAGAATTTAAATATAATCCACTTATAATTTTGCAATGGGAAGGGAAAGGGTGCGGATGACTATCCTCATCCCCATTGCCGTAATGGGAAACAATTCTCCTCCCCTTTTCATCAAGGGATTACGAAGAACTTTTGTCTCTTCCAATTGATAATAGTGATTATTTTTTTAATTAATTAAAAATATAATAGATATTTTTATAAATTATACTTTAAAATAAGTATAGGATAGAACAAAGATATATCTATTCTTATTCTTGATTTTAAATATTGTTTTTATTTCTACCTCTATTTGTACTTATATTGAGAATTTTATTTTTGTGCAAAATAAAATGGGCTAGGGAATCTACTTTTAGAATCAATTTATTATCCATAATTTGATTGAAAATTAAATATCTACTTGCATTATAAATTCAGTAGCAGAGTATAAAGTTATGATTATTAATTTTATAGTAAAAAATAATTAGAAAAATAATATAAGGTAGAAAAATAATAGTATAATAAAAATTATTTTATAATATCAATTCTTTGTTGAATTAAGAAATTTGGAATAAAATTTGGGTGAGAAGTGAGACATGGAAGTGTCCTAAATAATATTAGAGGAAAGTTTTTTTTTTTTTTTTTAATGAGGAAGAAACTAATATGAGTTAATAGTTTTATTATGATTTTTTGGTTTAGTATCTTTTGATTTAATCTATTTGTTTATTTTATAATTATTATGATTTGTTTTATTATTGAATACATTGAATTAAAAAATCTTAAGTTAATAATAGACCTTATAATTACTATATTAGATAAGATTAAGGGTTTAATCCTATCACAAAATCTAAGAAACTTGCACCTATAATTGCTTCTTCAAATATTACGTGATATTTTCTTTTCACCATTTGAGTTATTCTTTATCACGGAAAAATAGATAAAAGAGTCCTTAAGATGTTAACTTTCTAAGATATAATCTTTTACTATAATAATTAATTTGACTAAGAAATTTTTTAAAAGATGGAAAATTGATGGTGGAGATTAATTAGAGTGGGTGAAGAAATGACATCTGATTGGTTGATTCTGACCCTACTAAATTGTGAACATTAGAAATTATAAAGTGTTGAATTCTATTTTGCTTCACTAAGACCAACCAATCAAATTGCATTTTTAGTTTATGTTAGGACTTGCACGTGTGTCATCAAACACTAATTAATTACTACAATTGTTTATTATTTAGTATCCAGGTGCCTGTTAAGTTCTTGTTAATGACAAGTGTTTTCTGGCCTCAGCTACTGAGGGATTGTTCTGGTGTCACTGTTATTTTTACAGAATATTAAGTTAAAAGATCTTTAGAACCCATGAAGAATTTAGTGGATATTAAGATTGAAACGTTGAAATTAGTGGCGAAGACGACTCACCACAACTCTTATCACTCAATTAAATGCAGCCAAATTTGGCTCCAACTCAAAACCCACAAATTTGATTTCCTATTTCAACACATTTTTGATTTGGCTTTCTACACCTAATAGAGAATGACAACCAGCTGGATCTCATAAGGCTTCAACTTTCATAGTTATTATATTATTATTACTGTAAAAACCCTAATTACTCTTCACCCTCACCTTCACCAACTATCGTTTCCAAAATTAATCAATCAATTTCCAAATGTTTACATCAATCCTATTCTATCCCCACGCTTTTGAACGAATTTAATTCACTGTTCCTACGCGTTTATTCAGACTTCGAAATTGACTCATTTCAATCTGTCAATGTCTCTTTCTTTTTCTTTTTTTTTAAATCTTTTAAAAGCTGGTTTCCGACGAAACATTTCCAAAATGCAATTGTGGAAAAGGGTTAGTCGGCCAAAACCCTTTTTCATTTTTTTTTCATTTTTTGGAAGAATAAAATTGAAATTTTATACTCAATTATTATTATAATTATTTAATGTCCACGTCGCCGTGTGTTAAATTAGGGCGAGAACTTGGCACGCCTCTAATCAATTTAAGATAATTAATTACTATTAGCTAAAGGCTAAATGCTAAACGCTAAGCGCTCAAATCCCACTTCATTGGAAACGGAGAAGGGAACTGAATCTATTTGGTTTCAAATACTATGATTAAGAGTTTGAATAATTTATAACACCACCAATAACAAGTATCCTTGTGAGGAAAACAGCTGCCACCCACATAAAAGGTGATTACATACAAAACATTGACTAAACCATAAAATTAATTGTAAACAACATTATATTCTCTTTGACCCTAATTATTTAATTCAATGCCAAGTAATTTCAATTGGAAATGTAAGCCACATAATCTTCAGGATTTTGTGGGGCAATTATGTCTCAAATGCCTTGTTTTTTCTTCGCTTTGACTGATTTCTAGTAATCATTTGACTTATTGGATTGCTTTTTGTTCTGATTTGTCATTACAACTTTTGTAGGAAACTTAATTTCATTTCTGTTCTAAAATTTTTGTTAAAATTTATAAATTTGTCGGCTGGGAAAAACAAATATCTTTGGTGGGAAGTTGATTTACAACCTAAAACATGTGTAATCTTCAAGTGAGGGACAAAATGAATATCTTATTATATTATTAGTTAATCTTATTATATTAACAGAAGATTTTATGTGTTGATGTCCGCATCTAGTGTGAACTGTATCTATGTATGAAATTATATTAACGTGAAGTATGTAAGATTAGCGGTATGACTCTATAAGTGCATAAAAATGAATGAGAGTGATGGTGGTGTGCATCTGTATGAGTGAAAATATAGCGAACAACATTTTTTCTGAAGTAATTTGGCTAAGTGGTCTAGAGTTAATATAAACTGTCGTGTTATTTATGATTCTAGGAATTACAACAAAGCAAGGAGAGTGACTACAAAAAAGACGATCCATTTCACCTTTGTATAATTCTTCTTTTATAGGACCAAGAGAACAATTAATTAAGTAAATTACCTAAGAGATATTATTAGGGTTGATGTTCTATAGCCATGTGTTCATTGTATATTAATTGTATATATTTATGTATTATTGTTGTATATTATTGTATTTGTATATTTTATGATATTAATAATATGAGATATGTATAACAAAACTGGGATGATAAATTCAAATTACTAATCGTATTTTTCATACATCTTTATAGTAATTATACTAAAATTAGTCTATAATCTCAATATCATTATGAGATGAGGATACGAGTGATGGTATGAAGATTATTATAATATGTATGATTTTATTAAAAGATGGTGGTAATTTACATGCATTGAGGTTGTTACTTACAGTTTAATCTCACACATAGGTGCGTGATTTGATAGTATATTCATTGGACAAACCCAATGACAATAATCTCGTATAGATTATGTTACTTGTATCTATGGATTAATTTTTATAACTTAATAAATACATGTGACCCTCTGATTTGAGATCTATCAAACTATCCCATACTAAAGGTGGTATCATTTAAAATCATCAAATGTACTATTATAATAAAGATAGTATAAAGGTAAACAATTAACTATAAGTCTATGGTTATAGTTGGATCGATCAATATTAAATTCAATCTTAGTTTAAACATATGTATCTACGAGCATACATGAAGTTATTAAACGATTACTGAGTTATATAAACATTACAGCTTATGCACAATGTTCATAAATTAAGCGTGGGATAATTTGACTCTTGCCTATCAGTAGTTATTTTTAGTCTTTATTTTAGTTTTGACTCAATAAAATCAGTCAAAAAACTACTGATAATTAATTAAGTAGAGCCGCATAAGTGTGAAAATTTTTAGGCCCAGGTCCAGGCCCAATGATTTTACCGAAAAGCGTAAACTGTTTGGTAAATGTTGCCTGTCTTCTGCATAATTAGGGATTAGACTGTAATTGCATAAAATTGAATATGACGATTTATAAGAGACAGAGAAAGAAAATTTTCATTTTTATTGATTTGGTTACACTTAAGTACCCTTCAAGAACCTATGACCAATTCGATCAATGATACGTAGCCAAAATTTTCTTCCTGACTTCAACGGAAAATGATTTTTTTTTATTAGAGTTACCAATCATTAATGAAGTATTTTTAACGTACCATTATCTTTTGTGCAGCTTAATCCCATGTAGAAGATTCGCAATTATACCTGGGTTGGGAAAATTGAAATTTTTGTGAGTTTAAGGTTGTAAAATTCTGTAACTCTTATTTTTGTTTTTATTTCTTATTTTATCTCGTGAAATATGTAATATTTTTTATTTTATCGGAAATCATAGGAAACAACACAAAAAATAGTCCTTTCATAGTTCAATTGTCGACCTTATCACAACATTCTAAACTGTTTTTAAAAAACCATTAACAGATACTTTTATGGGTTCTTTTTTCTTGAAATAATATATTTTCCATTATAATAAAAATATATATCTTAAAAAACATAAGCAATAATAATTATAATATGTAATTTCATCTTTTACTATGTACATATAAATAAACACGGACAACTATTGAAAAATCCTTTAAAACTCTTAAAAATCGTTCGTGTATGTGTGTGTGTATATATATATATATATATAAAACCTACTTATATGCCAAAAGATTCTCTTGCTTATGTTTTGAAAGGTTGAAATATTAAGAGTATATTAATTTTCCCGCCCAAGTTTTGACCCAAAAACATTTTTTCACTCCTTATGACATAAATAACACTTTTTCACTTAAAATCAAATTCTGTTAAAAAAAATAGTGGTTTAAAGAGAAAAATAATAATTTCACAATCAAAAAATTTTGAAAAAAAAATTAAAAATAATACTTTACCAATACAACCTTAATGTTTTAAATATATCAATATAACCCTTTTTATAAGTTTGAAAACTTGCAAACCCTAGCCACCATTCAACAAAAATCTTAGCATTATTAATGGTGAAGCCAATGTCAAATGGAGTGGGAAAGGTTGGAATCCGTGGACTGAACTATTTGAAGTCGCAATCAACTTTGAATGAGCTAGAAAGGAGGAGATCAAAGTGTGGGATATAACATTAGAGTTTTATCATTACAAAATGAGTTGAAAGTGATAATACTGACAAGGCAATGAGTCAAAGATGGATAGATCAAGATTGCAAGTGCATTTGGAAGTCAAATCAAGGCCAAATTGGGTTGGAAAGGAGAAGATTGATGTGTGGGATATGTCAATAAAGTTTTACCAAATGAGTTAAAAATGATGATATTGATTAGAGAATGAACCAAATATGGAGAGATCAATGTTGGAAGTGTATGTGAAAATCGAATTAGCATTGAAGATGAATTGTCCAAAGTGAGAATGTCGATTAGGTTCTAAGGAAGAAAAGGGCAATGGTGAAAGAAAATGAGAAGAAGAAGGTTTCAATATGTTTTAACATTTAAAGGGATTTTTTTAATTTTTGCTAATTTAAGGTGACATGATAATTTTGCAAAGTGAAATAGTCATAAATAATATGATAATTTCACCTCTTAGCATTGTTTCGAAATTCTTTTCTATTAATAGAGTTAGATTTTGGGTAGAAAAGTATAATTTAGCCATCAAGAAGTGAACATTTGTTTTTAGACCAAACCTTTTGCAACACTCGACTTTTAGCACATACCTCTAGCAAGACCATACTCAAAGTGAAACTATTTAACTATAAATAAATTATTGCCAAAAGAAAACCAAAATGTAAATATGCAAGCAACAAAAGAAATAAAAACCCACTCATAAAATGTCTTTGTCATCAAAAGAAAATGTCTCTATCACCAAAAGAAAATATAGTAATTTGAAACTGTAAATATGCAATCAATGAAAGAAATCCCACTTATAAAATCATAATAAGATTGATATATATAGTAGCCTGACATGTCTAGCTTTGTTGATTGCCATTTCTCTCGATTGCCTTATTTTATGCCTACTTGCAAAACAACAAGTGAATCGTCTGTGTCAAACACTCATTAAACAGTTGAATAAAAAATATCATATAGATAATAACACATGCATTCATATTTAACATGTAAAAAACATGGTTTGACAACTCTGTTGCCTTAATCTGAATGTATAGGTTTGTAAAATGGCATCCCATCTGCTCACTTTGTAATAAAATGATGTCCCTAACACCTTTAATTGACGTCTAGATATCTAAGTGGAAGTACTTCTTTGACATCCTAGATGTCTTGTATTAAAAGTGCGTAAAGCATAATGTTAGTTAGGGTTATACTTCCACTTACTTATCCCTTAGCTATCTATGTATACAATTGTGGCCAAGTCATTAGTTAAATTTACACATAACTATAGCTAACATGTCATATTTAGTCAACTTCACACATAGATGTGACGAGGTCATGAGCTAACTTTGTACACAATTTTAATTAACATGTCATATTTAGTTAACCTCGCACACAACTGTGATTAAATATATATAACCATATGGTTTTTAGCTATCTTTGCACACAACTATAGCTAAAAACCTTTATTCATTATCTCTTAATTAATCTATAACTTTTTTTGTATTGGATCCAAATCAAACTTAATCATAATTTATGTTGTGTTTCACACTATTAATACTTGCCCAATATCTTACTTCTTTATATTGGATTTTTTTAAGTCATCACCCATCCTATAGATAGATTTCTGTTTATACACAAAACCTAGGGTATAATTATCATTATAGTTCCTTATGTATGATCGTACATATAATATGTATATTTGTATCCTTATTTGTTTATACACAGCTGTGATTTCTCCTTGGTCTTAACTGGTTAGTCCTTACACTATATATGCATGATTATCCTTGTCACAACCATGTAACCTATTGCATTAAAAATTCTAAATTACTCTATCACAATCATACATGATGGCATACACGGGCTTTCATCTATAATGAATGTAAGAGTTGTTAAGATAGTTACCCTATAGCCATGTATTTGTTGCAATGATATATTTATTGACTATTAATGAAAGAGATATTTTCAATTATATATTGTTTGATACGTATAATATGCCCTTAGCATAGTAGAATTGAAATTAGAGAATCAGTTGATTGATCATACTTTCTCTAGACTCAGTGATGGTCGTAGTAAAACTATCATTAATCTCGACATCACTATAACCTAGGGCCTGAGATTATCATAATATTAAATAACCCTAGTAAAAGGTGGCAATAATTTGTATGTGTCAAAGTTTGTTGGTTACAACTTGGTACAACACATGAGTGCATGATTCGATGTTTATGTTCACTAGATAGGCCTATAAAGAGGATTTTATATAGATGGTGACTCTAGTGTCTATGGAAACATCCTCTTAACTTGATGTGGTATAAAATTCACAACTCTAATCCTTTTTAAATGGTTTTTAAATTGGTGGCAATTGTCACTTTAAAATCTAGCAAAAATTTAAGCCTAAATTCATGCAAAATCAAGCAATATTTATCTCCAAACTCAAACAAAACCAACTCCAAATCACTCACAACTTTAATCACTGATAATATATTCCAATATTCAACCAACAAGCATCTTACCTCCAACATAGAGAAAGGTAGGAGTTGAAGCTCAATATTAACACACAAAACAAGTTACTTACTTGATCAAGGTAAGAAAAGGCATTCAAGCTTAAAAGGATTAAATCCACCTATTTGAATGTTGAGCCAAATCTAAAGAAAAATTGGAAACAAGTATAAAGGAGTCTTTACCGACTTGTTATCTAAGCTCCACCAATTTGATTATCCTTCACCAAATACTTCTTGCAACAAGAATTGGGTAAAGGACCAAATGAACATAAGAACATACAAGTTCTAAGTTTAAAGAAAAAAGTACAAGATTTTGTTTTCAATTTCAAGTACACAAGTCTAATTTACATGAAATAAAGAATTTTTTTATATAGGTTTTACAAAAAGTGTAAAATGACTAAAGAGATCTTTGAATTAGTTACACAAAAGGCTAGACTGAAAAGATAGACAAAACGTAACATAATATAATACAAAAGGCATTCAATCATAATGTGTCATGATAGGATAAAGTTGTTCCAAAATATGACAACATTTAAACAAAGCCAACACTTGTCTGACAAGTTTGTGTTATGGTAAAAGGATGTTATGTCATGCCAAAGGCAATAAAAAGTAAATGTTATTATGGTAATGTAACATCCCAGGTTTTAGAAAAGCCCTTAGGGGAGACTTAGGGGGTTAGAAATGAGATTCAGGAAGAGATTGAGAGTCTAGAAGAGTTCAGGGGTGAGTTAGCAAGTTTTTCAGAGCTGTGTGGCCTTCGTATGATTCCTTAGGAAGGTTTCAATCATGTGAAGCGCGGGAAATGAATTTTCTTCATTTTTCCTGGTGCACTCCCGTGTGCAGTGCCCTGCACGCCCGTGCAGGTGGGTTTTAAGAGAGAGAGATGGGAGATTTAGTTTTCATTTCTCACCCGATTTCCATTTTCAGCCAGTGTTTCTTTTTGTTTTCAGCAGCTCCCAACCCTAGAGTGGAAATCCAGCTTCCAGCAGCTCCTAATCCAACTAGAAAGATCAGAGATTAGCTTGAGGTCAGGTTTCCAGCAGCCATGGCGAGAGGTAAGTGTTTTTTACTCTCTCCTTGCGTTTCCAGCTTGTTTGATGATGTTGGAAACGGTGTTCCCGTTTTCAGCTTGCTGTGTTATGATTGTATGCTAATATATGATGATGAGATGATGATTGTGTGATGATTTCCACCCAAAATGCATGCTTCTTTGCTTGTGTGTGTTAGTGAGAGAAATAGTATATTTCCATGGTGGATTCAGTAGGAATTGATGGATGATGAAATTGATGCATGCTATGTGTATATTGAAGTGCCCTGAATGCATGTTTCCAGTTAATTTCAGTTTGGATGAGAAATGGATGTGTTTGGTTGGGTTTCTGCATTGTACAGGTGGGTACTCGTGTTGCAGAACCAGACACACGCCCATGTGTTCGTAGGAGCACGCCCATGCATCCTGGTTTCTGTAAGAGCACACCCGTGTGCACGAAGTGCACACGGCCAGGGATACAGACACACGACCGTGTGTCCTGAGGGACACGGCCATATGCCAACTTTTTTTAGTAGAAATACGCAGCGATTCCAGAAGCATGCACAGCTAGACATACGATCGGGGCACGGTCCCGTGTGTCTAGGCACACGCCCGTGTGCCCTTACCCAGCACGGCCGTGTGTGCGCATGCACGCCCGTGTGCCTTGCTCACACGCCCATGCGTCAGCTTGATTTTCTCAAAAAAGGTAGAAATGATTTAATAAAGGATGGGTAACCTTCCAAAAGGCTAATAATCATCAGATAACAGTGAATTCAGTTAATAAAGGCTGCATATACATACATAGCATATCATGTAGCCTGAGAGAGGATCAAGGGATCCGAATCTAATAGTTTTCAACATTCAAAACCTGATGTACGGGTTACAGTTTGGGGTGAACTCGAGGGGGCATATGTGGGATCCAGCTTTCTGACACCAGTCAGACTGCTCAGCAGTATTACAGATTCAACTTTCTAGCCAGTAGCTAGAATGTTCAATCTATATGGTCAGGATGCCAAATCCCTGTGTTCATTAGCCTGATTAACACGACAGGTACCTTCGGGTACATTCAGATATAGATTCAGATGTATGCATCATTAATCATTTTCAAATTCCAGCTCAGCATGTCATTACATATACATCATGACATGACTAAATAATATATTTCAGTAATCAATTCAGTAATCAGATAACAGAATAAGCAATAATCAGTTTCAGCACCAGCAAGCGACTAGATGTATGAATAGGGCCGAGGCCAGATTTGTGTTTGACCATGTTTGTTGCATGCTTGGGTCGAGGGAAGTAAGAAATGCTTACTGGGTGATCTTTATCACTCATCTCTTTTCTTCTTCCTTCATTTTCAAGTCAGTTGTTGCTGGCAACGAATGGTTGGACAGAGGCTTACGAGAGAGGGCCCCACATACCAGTAATCAGTTGTATTTTCAACTTTTGGACCTGATGGGTCTTGTATGTAATGTAAATGTATCCATATGTAAAGAACAGTTAAATATATTTATATGAAAGGCCAGTTTGGGCCCATTGTACCATTGTATATTTCAGTTTATTTTTAGCTTTTGCATGTGTTCAGATGTATAGCAGCAGGTTTCCTTTTCGTAGGATTTTCGTTGTCCAATTTTCAGTTATTTAAATAAAAGAACAGTAATGGTCAGCAGCAGGGGTACTCGTGGCGGCGGGTCCTACAGGTAAGCTGAGATGGTGTCGTGATTACTTGAGATGGTATTATAACAAGAGTATAGCAAAAAACTTTACCTTTAGTTTTTGCTTTTTCCTGCACTTCTATAATAGTTAATTGCTCTTTTGAGGGATTTTGCATGGATTTAGAGTCTCTTAAGGAGCTTGAGGTGTTTGACTTGAGGTTAACAAACTATCTTATGTTAGGAGTGACATAGTTTGATATCATCAAAATACCATCATAATTAAAGTATTATAAAATTAAGTGATTATTTATATCATGATCAATATGAAGGTTATCACAAATCAATAAAAGATTCATTACTCCTAAACATGAGAGTAGTATCTTTGTAAAGAATGTCTATAATCAATAAATCTATGACTATAGTGAGATTCAATTATTATCTAATCTAATTCTAGTTTAGACATATATCTAGATATACAAGGCGTTTTTGAGATAGACACATCTATTTCTTGGCCTCAAAAGATAAAATGTAACAAATAAACTATATTATATGTTAACTATCAGGTTGATCAAACTCAAAGATGTTTGTTGACACTCTACTAATTGGATGGTTATGATACTGTGCAAGAGGTCATTTGTGATCTTTGTTTAGGTTTAACATGAATTGTATACTACTAGTTTACTAGAGAGCTTACGGGTTATACATAATAGGAGTCTATTAGGCTTCAGAGGCATAGAAATATTCTTGATAGATATGATATTAAAATGTTGTGACATTGAACTTGTTGGATCTGTTTGAATTAAATTAAAATTCAAAATTATCTTTTGACCTTGACAAATGATTATACGTTTGTTAAGAACACAGTTGTGTATCTTGATAGGTGAAAAAATTCTGAAATATTTTTTGGATTAGATTTGATAAAACCTATAATACATAGGTGTGTGAGCCTAGTGCACAAGCTTATGCATAGTTGGTGGAGCAATTATGGAATGATTGAATTGTTATGTGATTTCATTAAAAAAAATCTGCAATAATGTATTATTTAAAACACAAAATGCACAATCGTGCATCTACCTTACATGATCATATATGAAGCTACATGGGTGTGTGTTATTTGTGTATAGTCTCATGTACCTAATTTCATATAAAAGTGACACAACTCTTTTTTTGCATCCTTTTATAAAAAAATTGATACAAATGCTCGTGTACACCAAAACCACATGATAGTTCTAGTCATTGTTGTTAAAGTAGGTACCCTATAGCCTCGTATCTATTATATATTTATATATTTACTTATGTGTTCTTGTAAATTGTAAATACATTTTAATTATTAATGAAAGAAGTATTTCAATTGTATGTTATTTGATATGTATAACGGGTCCTTAATAGAGTAAACTGAGATGAAGGATTTTGATAATTGATCATACTTTTCCTATACACTCATTAGCGGTTGTACTAAAATTTTTTGTAATCTCGATATTACTATAAACCTTGGGCATGAGGCATGGTGTAAGAATTATTATAGCGTTATGCGATCCCACCGAAAAAGTGGTAATAATTTACATGCCTTGAAGTCTATTGCTTAGAGCTTGGTCTCATAATGATTTGGCGGTTATGTTCACTCGATAGACCTACTGAATATGACCTATATAGATGGCACTTTTTGTGTCTATGGAGGCATCATGTTCACTTGAGTACATGTGTCCTTTTGAATTTAGGTTGTCCATCTTGTGCTAGAAATAATATTATTTGACACCATCAAAGACACCACTATAAATAAGGTGTTATGAAGAAGAGTGATTGACCACATCATGATCAGTACAAAATCTATAATAGATCAACAAATGATTTGTCACTCCCAAGTTGAGGAGCAATGTCTCTATAACAATATCTATAATCAATTAGTCTATAGTCATAGTTGGATTCGATTGATATCAAATTCAACATTTTGGTTTGGACATATATTTGTAGAATAAGAAGTTACTAAAATAAACACAAATCTATGTCTCAGTCTGAGGAGACAATGTAACAAAGGGATTGCATTGTACGTTTGTACCACTTCTCACTAGTGTAACATTAAAGTGTGTGATTTTGTGATTCTAAATGTTTTAATACTTCAATAATATTTATTTATTGCATATCATAATTATTTTAAAACATAGAAGTTATTAAATATTTACACCATATCAATAGCCTTACTTTATTTGATCTTGTAATTGGTTATTGAAGTGTTTTGACAGGAGGACAAAGACCTTGAAATGATAAACTGTAACTGAAAACTAATTATAAAACCGTATGTTTGTTTATTATACTATTCATTATATTCTTTTTCATTTATTTGATTTTATTTAATTACTTATATGGTCCAAAAAGGCCATTATTTATACTAAAATTTTCAGCTTGAATATGAATGAAAAATAGTATAATTAATAGATATAGCATTGGTGTAAAAATTTGGCTTAGAATGATAGTTTGATTAAATTGGACTATGGCCTTAATTTTGCTAATTAAGTCTTCAATTAATATTAGTTTTCCTAATAGTTATAAGAGTCCTTTTTAATTAGGAATTAATTATGATTCTTAGTCTAGTTAAATTAATTATTTTTATGTCTTTAGGTTTTCCTACCCTAGTTAGGGAAAATGAGCCTATATAAAGGTATAAGTTTTGTAATTTCAATCATCAACTCAATAAACAAATACAATTTTTCATATTTTAACATGTTCAAAGAAAAAAAAATAACTGCCAAGTCTAGTAGTTAATCAAGCTACAAGAAGAGGTTAAGCTCATTTGCTTATAGGTTGTTAAACTTGCTAGGAAGAAAGGTACTATTCTAAGATTTTGTGTATCCAATGACTTTGACATAAAATTTTGTTGTTTATGATATGATCATGAATGGATTCAAAATTGTTGTGTTAATGGTGGATGAATATTATATGAATAATATAAATAATCTTGCCATTGAATGAGTATATGTATATGATTTGGAAGGAAGACTAGTGTATGCAAGGGTAAAAAGGAAAATTTGTTATATTTCGAGAACATTTTCAAATGGTTGCTTTAGATGTGAAACAAACTTGGAAAATTTGTAAATTTTTTAGTTGGAGGTCAATGAGTCTTTTTTGTTTGATTAAAATTTCATGGAGTTCTTCAATGTGTAGTTCTTAAAAATCAAAGTATGGGTACTATCCAGGGAAAATCTTGTGTTTTGTGTATTCTAGAGTTTTGGCTTTTGAAAATTTTTAAGGAAAAAAATGCCTATGTAAATGTCTGAGAAATTTATAGGGGTATCTATGCATGTTTATTTCACTCAATAAAAATTTCATAAGTTTCATGCAAGGGCATGTTCTATTAAAAATCAAAGATAAAGAGTTGTTCAATGAACCTTATGTGATTTGGGTAGTTCAAATATCTAGTTTCAATAAATTGTTTGAGGGAAAAAATTAGATTATTTTGTGCTGAAAATTTTATATGTTATTTTATGTCTCTACTCAACTCTGTGAATTTTCTGCAATTTTAGGAAAAACCTTTGATTTATTAAAAATTAGGGAATAGGTATTTTCTAGGAGCAAGTTATGGTTTAGGCTATACCAATGACTCTTAAGTTCATTGAAGCTTTTAGTGTAGAAAGTGAAAAAAATTTTTAAATGAAAATGTTTTTGGAAGCCTTTATATGTGTCTACATTATTTTACCAAAATTTCATAATTTTATAGGAAGTACATAATTTATTAAAAATTGTACAATGGAGTTCATGTAGTGTTCTGGCAGTTTATGTAGTCTGAAGTGTATGAATGATTTGGATAGGTTAAATACCTTGGTTTTAATTGAAAAATTTTTTAGAATATCTACTATGTGTGTAGGATATTCTATACAAGTCTCATTGATTTTTGATGAATGTGAATTTATTAAAAAAGCATGGAATAGATGTTGACAAGAGGAGAACATGGTGTGCATGATAATTTAGGATTTTAATTTGTACTCTCATCTTAGGGAATGAGTTTAGGTTTCATTTTCCTTAGAAAATGAGTAATGTTAATAAAAATGAGTAATGTTAATGTGCATGTTAGGATTTTCTAGGAGTTTTAGCTCACCATCCACTCAATAAGAAGTTAACCAAGAATCAAAGTAAATATAGCAAAACTCACTGTAATATGGTTTGTTTGTTGTCTATATGAGTTATGTCCTTAAGTTTGTGTGTGATGTATATTCAGCCTTAATCCAACATAAATTTTTTCATGAAACATGCCCAAAGTTCATCCTGGAAATTCTATATAGAACAAGCTCCAATACCAAGCTTTTTCATGCAAACTTCAAACAATTTTAGGTATAAATTCTAGGCAATTTTAACCTCAACACAAAGGCAGCCTCAATACTCAAATATCCAACCTCCAAATCAACATTAAACATCACATAACACACAAAGAAAGGTAAAAAATTGTATTCCCAATTCACACCACAATTGTTAAACAACTTCTTAAAATAATTTTGTAAGGAAGGAGATTCAAGACTAAAGGATTAATCACCAACTTGAATCAAATCTACTTACTTGAAAGATGATTTGCAAGATAAATGCACTCAAGTTTAAAGGATGAAGCTCCACAAATTTGAGGTTGAACTAAGTCTAACATACAAGCTTAAAGGATGTTTTACCAATTTGTATCACGAATTTGCCAACTTGATACTCCACTACCAATTTTTTCTTACAAAGATTGGATAAATGATTCATAAATGAACACAATAGCCTCCAAAGCTCTAAGTTCTAAGAGAGAAATCTGAAATTTCAGTCAATAAAGTCTAACTTTACAACCCAATGCTTGAGCAATTAGATGATTGACATACAATTCAAGTCTTTAGTCATAATTTATCGCTTGAGCCTAAGACATAGAAAATATGTCTATCTCAGTTTGTCCTTTACATGATCTGATATTGATCCAGACTAAATGACATGGACTAGGTAACAACACTATCTTATTATAGTCATAAATTTATCATCATGGATATTGATCAATGAGCTTACATGAGATACCACTTTTGTGTTTGAGATTGATAAATCTTTTATTAATCTATTGTAACCGATACATAGACCTTGATATAATCAAACAATATCTTTAGGGTAACTTCTAATATAGTGGCACGTTAGATGATATTAAACTATACCAATTCTTTTACAAAATAGTCTAATAGTCTCAAATTGAGGAACCATATGTTCATATCAAATTAAAAGGATATTTCTATAAACATAAGAGGTATCCTTGATATGGAATCCTCTTGTCAAATTAGTCGAATGAGCATATCTAGTATTTAACATGCACCCATGTGTTGCACAAAGTTGTAAGCAACAATTTCAACATATGTTAATTGTTGCCACTTTTTGATAAAATCACTCAATATTATAATAGTCTCATCACCATTACCAGTGCCCTAGATCTGAGTAATGCTAGACCTATAAATGGTTTTTAGTCATCTTAATGAGTACATAGGGAAAACATGATTAGTTAATCTGATTTTCCAACTTGGTTATAACATTTTAAGGGCATTTTGTTTGTATAATCTTATTTATAAATCATGTATGAAACCGAATAAAACAATAAAATTGTCTTTTATTTATTAAAAAATAATCACAAATGTACAATAACTCAATTGGCTACCTACCCTAGCAATAAAAAAAGAGGTATGTGTAATATGACTCATATGACCAAGGTGTTAAATCCCTATCTCGACTCAATCTGATCAATATTGTCATAATACAATTACAAATATAAATACAATTTAAGATAAGTTAAGAGCTTTCACGGGAGTATACATGTTGATAGAGAGTCCACCGTGATTAAGATCTTGAATGCATTCTAAATGATTGAGCAAAAGCTGAAAGCCTTCCAAGATAGCCAATTGAAACCCATGGTGACCCTAAGAGATATTAAATAATGGAGTTCCATGTCATTCAAGTTAGAAATCCTATAAAGAACTCTCAATGACCAAGTTAGGGTTTAACAAAGCCAAGGGTAAAATAGGAAAATATGTATATATTTAAGTAGAGTCTCTTATTTACTAGATAATTTATTACTCACTCCCATTTTTTTAGTCTCCTATTTACTAGTTAATTTATTACTCACTCTTATTTTTTTTTATTTATGTTTCTCAAGAAACAGATGATATGTATGCAAATCTCATCGTCACCCATAGTATCAACATGACTGCTATTACCCATTTTCATCTTACCAAAGTCTCATGTTTTGTATATAGTAAATAAATCCTAATTAGTAGTTGCATGATAAGACACTGTTGAGTCAATCACTTATTCAACATAAAGATTTGTGAGATTACATTCTTCATCTCCACAGGAAAGTACTAACATTTCCTTATTAGATGTTGAAGCTATAGTATTCTGATAATCTGCCTTTTTTTTATTACCTTTATTTTACTATGGTTTCTTCTAGGCTTTGTAGTTTCTCTTGATATGCCCCTTCTTCTAACAACAGTAACATTTAAATTTTCTTTTCGACTGAGATTTGTCTATAGATTTCTTGTACCCTTTAGAACATATGCTTTTACTTCTACCTCTATTCTTTGTGACAAGTGTTAATTATTTGTCCCCTTTCATTTCCTTTTTATCTCTTCATTCAGTAAGCTATCTTTTACCATGGAAACTGTGATAATACCACTTGAAGCAGAATTACAAAGTGACACAACCAAAGTCTCCTAACTATCAAGCAAGGAACTCAAGAGCAATAAAGCTTGTATCTCATCATCAATGACTATGTTCATCATAATCAACTGATTTACCAAGTCCAAAAAATCACTTAAATGCTTTATAATAGATTTCCCATCCATGTATTTCAAATTCACAAGTTACCTAATTACAAAAGTTTTATATTGCACTGTTTTTCTTTCATACAATTTTTTTAAAATTATGCCAAAGAGACCAAGCATTAGTTACATTAACAATATGACTAAAACATTGATATCTATCCAACCTAATCACTCTAGTAGCCTTCTTGTGCATCTTTTTGCAATGAACATTAGATACTGTAGTTGGCTCTATACCAAACAAATCCTTATAATAAAGGACATCCTCTATTTTCGACTTCTAAATCGAATAGTTGGTTTAAGTCAATTTAATCATACTATCACTGCCTGTATTTTCATCTATTTAATTTACAAAGTCAAGGTAACCCTAAACCAAAAACCTTGCTCTCATGCCATTTGTTGGGAATTCAAATTGACAACCTTAATGCAAGTTAAAATTTCAAGCAACAAATCTAAGCAATTCTAAAGTTAGATAATCCAAACCAATCAACCAATACCACAGAAAAAGAAATCAAGCACAAAATAAACCAACCATGCAAATAAACATCAAATTTATATGGAAAACCCTCCAATGTAGAGGGAAAAAACCATGGGCTAACTTTATATAAAAATCCAATATAAAATATGGCAATATAATGTTTTCAAGTCTTATCCAAACCCAAAATCAACAATCAATTGGTAATTAGAAATAATAATTATCAACAAATGATAAATCTCTCTAGTATCTTTGGGTTTTGTCAAAACCAACTTTGTTATAAGAATTATCACTTTGAATACTATAATACTTTATGATTGTAATACCCAAAATCAGAGAGAAGTCACTCAATTATTAGCTCTCAAGCAGCACACAAAAGAAAAAAAAAAAAAAAAAACCTACTGTTTGTAAAACCTTTTTTTTCTCTGTCTTCTATTTTCCCAATGCCCAAAAAAAAAAGAATACAGATTTTTATTTCTTTAATATAGCATGGACTTAGTCAAAATATGAGTTGGACCCAACAATGCGAATGCCTATCAACCTATTGTACTTTGTGGACGTTAGTTCAAGCCATTAAGGTACCAACAAATAAATTGTTTGTAAAACGAAACATTTCTTTCACAAAAATCTATATTTTCTAGCATTTTCAATTTGTGAAATTGCGGTTTTAATATTGTTAACAATTGGTATTCAATCAACAATTAATCATTTACATAAATTCTTAAGTTTTAATAATTAATAAAATTCAATTTATCCATTTAAATTTATTTATTGGTATGTTGATAAGTAGTTATATTTAGTCTTTTTGGTTATCTCAAATCCGGGAACAATTTTACACGAGCACACCTCTCTCTCTCTCTCTCTCTCTCTCTCTCTATATATATATATAATATGTTTCATCAAACATTAAATTAAACATAATAATTAAAGAAAAATAAAATTGTTAAATTTTTATTGGAAGGTTCATCCTAATTTTATGATGCATCATTTGAACTTGAAAAAATATATGAGTTCAACTCATCTTAATTATTAGTAGATATGTCAACTAAATCGAACAAATCGAAGAGTTAAATGTTTACTCTAAAAAAATTGATTTTGGATCAAATAGAATCAAGCTTCAAACAAGTTTGAATGAAAAATTTTACTCGTTAAATTATCAAACTTGGACTTGAGCAAAGGTCGATCAAACTTGAGACTCAATAAGACTCTAAAAATATAGTGTTTGTAAATGTATATTAATGTTATATATAGGTAATATTTATTAATTTATTTCATGTTCGAAACATAATAAATTTGAAATAAATTTAAGCGTGACACACATAACTAAAGTAACATTTCAGTTTTTTCAGTTAAACTTTATATATATATAATAATGAGATTACAAAATTTATTTAATTATAATTTTTTTTAAATAGTTTACATTCTAAGATTCAATTATTTTATTCATTGATTTGATATTGAAACTATTATCTTTTCATTTTTGCTCTTGTGAGTTTGGAAGAATATGTCAGTTTATGATTGTCCAAATTGTTTTTTTTTTTTTGCAAGGTGTTCTTTTATAGGTTTTTAATATTGTAATAGTATTTTTTAAAATTACATGGATATGGATTAAATATGCCCAAAACAAGTTCAAAGACCCGGCCGAAACAAATATTTTGAGATTCGAAAGAGCAAACCCAAATGTCAAAAATTTTTCTCAGGATCAAACTTGGAAAAACTTTATTCAATAGGTTCAATTGGCAAGTCTAATCATTAAAATTGATCTACTTTAGGAACCAAGCAGCCCTAGCCCTTGAATCAAATGGGCTAGAATCTAGTCACAAAGCCCAACCAATGAGCAATAACCTTGATGCTGATCTGGTCACAAGTCCACATTACCGAACCTAATAATGACCATCGTACATTCTCGGAGGCCCATGTATTCTTTAATCCATCTACTTTCTTTACTAATCCTACCTTCATCCAACCAAAACTTATTTTTTTCAGCCGAAAACATACAGCCCAAAATATTTTGCCACAACAATAAATCAATTATCTAAGAAATACTATCAACATCCTGTTTAGGATAAATAAATTCAAAAGATAGAATTTATTTATGAATTCTATGTAAAATTCATCATGTAATTCAATTAAATTCCATATAATTATATGTAGAATCTAAAATTAAAGATTCATTTATCTATATTTTTTAATAGACCTTCAACACAACAATCTTATAAAATAGATGGTTATTGAACTACAACTTAGTGGCAGTGTGTTGCTCTATGGCATAGAGATTCATGTTGGAGAACAAACGACATGACAATCGGCTTACGTTCTGGGTCAAATGATCTGTTAGCAAACTTGATTTAATTGATTTGCTCTAAATTTCATTTTCTTAAGATCTATATCATCAATTTATCGTAAAAATCTTTTGATAGTATTTGGGGCATAAAAAAAAAAAAAAAAAGATCATTCCGAAGTTTGAAAACCATTTTTTCATCAATGCCTTCCATTTCGTTTTTTTTTTTTAAATATTTTAAAGGGGTTAACATTTCATTCCTTTCACTTCCTATGTGTACCCTCGACTTTCTTTATTTCTAAAATAAAGTTTATAATTAACAAAGGAAAAAAAATTTCTTATCAATAATCCCGAGAATGTAATACAGTCAAACAACGGCAAAAATATATAAATTAAAATGAGTACCATTCATTGAAAGAATAAAAAATAAATTTACATGTGAAGCAATACCTAAAATTTTTCAATTCGTTGTAATTGGATATATCCTACCGTAAATATGATTTCTTTGCTTTTTTTTTTTTTTTTTTGTTTTAGAAAGATTTATGATAAATATTAATTGTATGTATAAT
>JAJEJH010000425.1:32917-243097 GCA_026122585.1 Anacardium occidentale
AAAAGGAAAATTTGTTATATTTCGAGAACATTTTCAAATGGTTGCTTTAGATGTGAAACAAACTTGGAAAATTTGTAAATTTTTTAGTTGGAGGTCAATGAGTCTTTTTTGTTTGATTAAAATTTCATGGAGTTCTTCAATGTGTAGTTCTTAAAAATCAAAGTATGGGTACTATCCAGGGAAAATCTTGTGTTTTGTGTATTCTAGAGTTTTGGCTTTTGAAAATTTTTAAGGAAAAAAATGCCTATGTAAATGTCTGAGAAATTTATAGGGGTATCTATGCATGTTTATTTCACTCAATAAAAATTTCATAAGTTTCATGCAAGGGCATGTTCTATTAAAAATCAAAGATAAAGAGTTGTTCAATGAACCTTATGTGATTTGGGTAGTTCAAATATCTAGTTTCAATAAATTGTTTGAGGGAAAAAATTAGATTATTTTGTGCTGAAAATTTTATATGTTATTTTATGTCTCTACTCAACTCTGTGAATTTTCTGCAATTTTAGGAAAAACCTTTGATTTATTAAAAATTAGGGAATAGGTATTTTCTAGGAGCAAGTTATGGTTTAGGCTATACCAATGACTCTTAAGTTCATTGAAGCTTTTAGTGTAGAAAGTGAAAAAAATTTTTAAATGAAAATGTTTTTGGAAGCCTTTATATGTGTCTACATTATTTTACCAAAATTTCATAATTTTATAGGAAGTACATAATTTATTAAAAATTGTACAATGGAGTTCATGTAGTGTTCTGGCAGTTTATGTAGTCTGAAGTGTATGAATGATTTGGATAGGTTAAATACCTTGGTTTTAATTGAAAAATTTTTTAGAATATCTACTATGTGTGTAGGATATTCTATACAAGTCTCATTGATTTTTGATGAATGTGAATTTATTAAAAAAGCATGGAATAGATGTTGACAAGAGGAGAACATGGTGTGCATGATAATTTAGGATTTTAATTTGTACTCTCATCTTAGGGAATGAGTTTAGGTTTCATTTTCCTTAGAAAATGAGTAATGTTAATAAAAATGAGTAATGTTAATGTGCATGTTAGGATTTTCTAGGAGTTTTAGCTCACCATCCACTCAATAAGAAGTTAACCAAGAATCAAAGTAAATATAGCAAAACTCACTGTAATATGGTTTGTTTGTTGTCTATATGAGTTATGTCCTTAAGTTTGTGTGTGATGTATATTCAGCCTTAATCCAACATAAATTTTTTCATGAAACATGCCCAAAGTTCATCCTGGAAATTCTATATAGAACAAGCTCCAATACCAAGCTTTTTCATGCAAACTTCAAACAATTTTAGGTATAAATTCTAGGCAATTTTAACCTCAACACAAAGGCAGCCTCAATACTCAAATATCCAACCTCCAAATCAACATTAAACATCACATAACACACAAAGAAAGGTAAAAAATTGTATTCCCAATTCACACCACAATTGTTAAACAACTTCTTAAAATAATTTTGTAAGGAAGGAGATTCAAGACTAAAGGATTAATCACCAACTTGAATCAAATCTACTTACTTGAAAGATGATTTGCAAGATAAATGCACTCAAGTTTAAAGGATGAAGCTCCACAAATTTGAGGTTGAACTAAGTCTAACATACAAGCTTAAAGGATGTTTTACCAATTTGTATCACGAATTTGCCAACTTGATACTCCACTACCAATTTTTTCTTACAAAGATTGGATAAATGATTCATAAATGAACACAATAGCCTCCAAAGCTCTAAGTTCTAAGAGAGAAATCTGAAATTTCAGTCAATAAAGTCTAACTTTACAACCCAATGCTTGAGCAATTAGATGATTGACATACAATTCAAGTCTTTAGTCATAATTTATCGCTTGAGCCTAAGACATAGAAAATATGTCTATCTCAGTTTGTCCTTTACATGATCTGATATTGATCCAGACTAAATGACATGGACTAGGTAACAACACTATCTTATTATAGTCATAAATTTATCATCATGGATATTGATCAATGAGCTTACATGAGATACCACTTTTGTGTTTGAGATTGATAAATCTTTTATTAATCTATTGTAACCGATACATAGACCTTGATATAATCAAACAATATCTTTAGGGTAACTTCTAATATAGTGGCACGTTAGATGATATTAAACTATACCAATTCTTTTACAAAATAGTCTAATAGTCTCAAATTGAGGAACCATATGTTCATATCAAATTAAAAGGATATTTCTATAAACATAAGAGGTATCCTTGATATGGAATCCTCTTGTCAAATTAGTCGAATGAGCATATCTAGTATTTAACATGCACCCATGTGTTGCACAAAGTTGTAAGCAACAATTTCAACATATGTTAATTGTTGCCACTTTTTGATAAAATCACTCAATATTATAATAGTCTCATCACCATTACCAGTGCCCTAGATCTGAGTAATGCTAGACCTATAAATGGTTTTTAGTCATCTTAATGAGTACATAGGGAAAACATGATTAGTTAATCTGATTTTCCAACTTGGTTATAACATTTTAAGGGCATTTTGTTTGTATAATCTTATTTATAAATCATGTATGAAACCGAATAAAACAATAAAATTGTCTTTTATTTATTAAAAAATAATCACAAATGTACAATAACTCAATTGGCTACCTACCCTAGCAATAAAAAAAGAGGTATGTGTAATATGACTCATATGACCAAGGTGTTAAATCCCTATCTCGACTCAATCTGATCAATATTGTCATAATACAATTACAAATATAAATACAATTTAAGATAAGTTAAGAGCTTTCACGGGAGTATACATGTTGATAGAGAGTCCACCGTGATTAAGATCTTGAATGCATTCTAAATGATTGAGCAAAAGCTGAAAGCCTTCCAAGATAGCCAATTGAAACCCATGGTGACCCTAAGAGATATTAAATAATGGAGTTCCATGTCATTCAAGTTAGAAATCCTATAAAGAACTCTCAATGACCAAGTTAGGGTTTAACAAAGCCAAGGGTAAAATAGGAAAATATGTATATATTTAAGTAGAGTCTCTTATTTACTAGATAATTTATTACTCACTCCCATTTTTTTAGTCTCCTATTTACTAGTTAATTTATTACTCACTCTTATTTTTTTTTATTTATGTTTCTCAAGAAACAGATGATATGTATGCAAATCTCATCGTCACCCATAGTATCAACATGACTGCTATTACCCATTTTCATCTTACCAAAGTCTCATGTTTTGTATATAGTAAATAAATCCTAATTAGTAGTTGCATGATAAGACACTGTTGAGTCAATCACTTATTCAACATAAAGATTTGTGAGATTACATTCTTCATCTCCACAGGAAAGTACTAACATTTCCTTATTAGATGTTGAAGCTATAGTATTCTGATAATCTGCCTTTTTTTTATTACCTTTATTTTACTATGGTTTCTTCTAGGCTTTGTAGTTTCTCTTGATATGCCCCTTCTTCTAACAACAGTAACATTTAAATTTTCTTTTCGACTGAGATTTGTCTATAGATTTCTTGTACCCTTTAGAACATATGCTTTTACTTCTACCTCTATTCTTTGTGACAAGTGTTAATTATTTGTCCCCTTTCATTTCCTTTTTATCTCTTCATTCAGTAAGCTATCTTTTACCATGGAAACTGTGATAATACCACTTGAAGCAGAATTACAAAGTGACACAACCAAAGTCTCCTAACTATCAAGCAAGGAACTCAAGAGCAATAAAGCTTGTATCTCATCATCAATGACTATGTTCATCATAATCAACTGATTTACCAAGTCCAAAAAATCACTTAAATGCTTTATAATAGATTTCCCATCCATGTATTTCAAATTCACAAGTTACCTAATTACAAAAGTTTTATATTGCACTGTTTTTCTTTCATACAATTTTTTTAAAATTATGCCAAAGAGACCAAGCATTAGTTACATTAACAATATGACTAAAACATTGATATCTATCCAACCTAATCACTCTAGTAGCCTTCTTGTGCATCTTTTTGCAATGAACATTAGATACTGTAGTTGGCTCTATACCAAACAAATCCTTATAATAAAGGACATCCTCTATTTTCGACTTCTAAATCGAATAGTTGGTTTAAGTCAATTTAATCATACTATCACTGCCTGTATTTTCATCTATTTAATTTACAAAGTCAAGGTAACCCTAAACCAAAAACCTTGCTCTCATGCCATTTGTTGGGAATTCAAATTGACAACCTTAATGCAAGTTAAAATTTCAAGCAACAAATCTAAGCAATTCTAAAGTTAGATAATCCAAACCAATCAACCAATACCACAGAAAAAGAAATCAAGCACAAAATAAACCAACCATGCAAATAAACATCAAATTTATATGGAAAACCCTCCAATGTAGAGGGAAAAAACCATGGGCTAACTTTATATAAAAATCCAATATAAAATATGGCAATATAATGTTTTCAAGTCTTATCCAAACCCAAAATCAACAATCAATTGGTAATTAGAAATAATAATTATCAACAAATGATAAATCTCTCTAGTATCTTTGGGTTTTGTCAAAACCAACTTTGTTATAAGAATTATCACTTTGAATACTATAATACTTTATGATTGTAATACCCAAAATCAGAGAGAAGTCACTCAATTATTAGCTCTCAAGCAGCACACAAAAGAAAAAAAAAAAAAAAAAACCTACTGTTTGTAAAACCTTTTTTTTCTCTGTCTTCTATTTTCCCAATGCCCAAAAAAAAAAGAATACAGATTTTTATTTCTTTAATATAGCATGGACTTAGTCAAAATATGAGTTGGACCCAACAATGCGAATGCCTATCAACCTATTGTACTTTGTGGACGTTAGTTCAAGCCATTAAGGTACCAACAAATAAATTGTTTGTAAAACGAAACATTTCTTTCACAAAAATCTATATTTTCTAGCATTTTCAATTTGTGAAATTGCGGTTTTAATATTGTTAACAATTGGTATTCAATCAACAATTAATCATTTACATAAATTCTTAAGTTTTAATAATTAATAAAATTCAATTTATCCATTTAAATTTATTTATTGGTATGTTGATAAGTAGTTATATTTAGTCTTTTTGGTTATCTCAAATCCGGGAATAATTTTACACGAGCACACCTCTCTCTCTCTCTCTCTCTCTCTCTCTATATATATATATAATATGTTTCATCAAACATTAAATTAAACATAATAATTAAAGAAAAATAAAATTGTTAAATTTTTATTGGAAGGTTCATCCTAATTTTATGATGCATCATTTGAACTTGAAAAAATATATGAGTTCAACTCATCTTAATTATTAGTAGATATGTCAACTAAATCGAACAAATCGAAGAGTTAAATGTTTACTCTAAAAAAATTGATTTTGGATCAAATAGAATCAAGCTTCAAACAAGTTTGAATGAAAAATTTTACTCGTTAAATTATCAAACTTGGACTTGAGCAAAGGTCGATCAAACTTGAGACTCAATAAGACTCTAAAAATATAGTGTTTGTAAATGTATATTAATGTTATATATAGGTAATATTTATTAATTTATTTCATGTTCGAAACATAATAAATTTGAAATAAATTTAAGCGTGACACACATAACTAAAGTAACATTTCAGTTTTTTCAGTTAAACTTTATATATATATAATAATGAGATTACAAAATTTATTTAATTATAATTTTTTTTAAATAGTTTACATTCTAAGATTCAATTATTTTATTCATTGATTTGATATTGAAACTATTATCTTTTCATTTTTGCTCTTGTGAGTTTGGAAGAATATGTCAGTTTATGATTGTCCAAATTGTTTTTTTTTTTTTGCAAGGTGTTCTTTTATAGGTTTTTAATATTGTAATAGTATTTTTTAAAATTACATGGATATGGATTAAATATGCCCAAAACAAGTTCAAAGACCCGGCCGAAACAAATATTTTGAGATTCGAAAGAGCAAACCCAAATGTCAAAAATTTTTCTCAGGATCAAACTTGGAAAAACTTTATTCAATAGGTTCAATTGGCAAGTCTAATCATTAAAATTGATCTACTTTAGGAACCAAGCAGCCCTAGCCCTTGAATCAAATGGGCTAGAATCTAGTCACAAAGCCCAACCAATGAGCAATAACCTTGATGCTGATCTGGTCACAAGTCCACATTACCGAACCTAATAATGACCATCGTACATTCTCGGAGGCCCATGTATTCTTTAATCCATCTACTTTCTTTACTAATCCTACCTTCATCCAACCAAAACTTATTTTTTTCAGCCGAAAACATACAGCCCAAAATATTTTGCCACAACAATAAATCAATTATCTAAGAAATACTATCAACATCCTGTTTAGGATAAATAAATTCAAAAGATAGAATTTATTTATGAATTCTATGTAAAATTCATCATGTAATTCAATTAAATTCCATATAATTATATGTAGAATCTAAAATTAAAGATTCATTTATCTATATTTTTTAATAGACCTTCAACACAACAATCTTATAAAATAGATGGTTATTGAACTACAACTTAGTGGCAGTGTGTTGCTCTATGGCATAGAGATTCATGTTGGAGAACAAACGACATGACAATCGGCTTACGTTCTGGGTCAAATGATCTGTTAGCAAACTTGATTTAATTGATTTGCTCTAAATTTCATTTTCTTAAGATCTATATCATCAATTTATCGTAAAAATCTTTTGATAGTATTTGGGGCATAAAAAAAAAAAAAAAAAGATCATTCCGAAGTTTGAAAACCATTTTTTCATCAATGCCTTCGATTTCGTTTTTTTTTTTTAAATATTTTAAAGGGGTTAACATTTCATTCCTTTCACTTCCTATGTGTACCCTCGACTTTCTTTATTTCTAAAATAAAGTTTATAATTAACAAAGGAAAAAAAATTTCTTATCAATAATCCCGAGAATGTAATACAGTCAAACAACGGCAAAAATATATAAATTAAAATGAGTACCATTCATTGAAAGAATAAAAAATAAATTTACATGTGAAGCAATACCTAAAATTTTTCAATTCGTTGTAATTGGATATATCCTACCGTAAATATGATTTCTTTGCCATTTTTTTTTTTTTTTTTTTTGTTTTAGAAAGATTTATGATAAATATTAATTGTATGTATAATGTCATAGTCAATTTATAGATTTGACTACTCCCGTTTACGATTTACCCTCAGCTCTTACTATTTCTAATGAACATAGAATGCATAATACTATCACATCCAACCAATTCATAAGGAAGAAGAAACAAAGATCACATAAATTAAGTATCATTTAACAATATACAACTATAGCTACTTAATTTCATGTAAAATCTAAAACCATGAACATAATGCTCACAAAACAATTTGTCTAATACACTATCATCTTAGAGATATATGATATAAATATTATAATAAAATCATGCTTACTTGTATTAAGTGTTTGATGCAATAACTTTCAACTTTTTAACTCAAAAGTTTGTATAAAACAAAAAAACAAAAAAGTTTAACTTAAAAAGAGTAAAAAAAGAGAATGACAACACTTGTATTGTCTTCTATAATATGATAAATTTGTATAATTTTATTTTAGTTTTTATAAAATTATATAAACAATGTTTTATTAATCTCCTTTGAATTAATCATAATGGTAGATCCACTGATGAGTTTAATTGTTGGAAGCTAACAGATCCACAATATATATATATATATATATATATATATGAATTGTGTGAAGCTGTTCAAATTAATTATGATGGTTGCTTAAGCACAAATCTCGTACATAAAATAAGGCTTGTTTGTTAAATCTATTTTCAATCTGTCTTCATAACCTAAGCCATGGAATATACAATTTTATTTATTTATATACAAAGGTGAACTCAAGCATGGACCGGGCAATTAATGTTGCAATTGAGCTTAGTACTATTGTGCTCAAGCTCAATTGAATAGGATATACACAAAATTCAAACTTGAGAGTCATAGATTTGAGTTAGAGTTTGATATATAAATTGTTTATTCGAGTTCATATCCATAATTTAGCTAAACTTATAATCTATATACTTATCAATTATCTTATGTATTTAAAGTTTGATTTGAATTGTATGTAAATTTTAAATTTTGAGAGGATTAAATAAAATTTAACTTGTGAAGATATAACAAAGTAAATATAAGTATACGAAAGAAATGTAAGATTTTGAAAATACAAGTTTAAAATTGTAAACTTATAAGCGTCTATTGACATTAGACGACTCAACTAAACTTACAAATTTACTGAACCGGAAAATATCAAACTCTAGCTTGAACTCACATTGACAACAATCGAATTAAGCTGCAAGTAATTTGCAAACAGTTCAGACCTATATCCCACTCTGGGGCAATCTCAAAACTGGTAAATAAGTTCACTAAAAATTACACCAAGATGATTTAGATGCTTCACCTCAATTACACAACAAATATATACTGCTCAATTGTGAAATGCATTTACAATCTTTGAATAACATAATTAATATTAATAATTTATAATAAGTAAGAATCTAATTTGATTAAGAGAATCCAATCGAATTAACTTACTTGTTTATACTTTCTGCACTGAAAAACCAAGCAAGTAATAATACTTTAAAATCATCTTCAAAGTTTAATCTATTTTTCTTGTTTTTTGTGTGATTCCATTGATTATATAAATAGATACGCATGGATGTTCTCTTCTAATATTGATACTCAATTTGATTATGGATTATCCCTTCAATTTTAAGTTGAGACAACAACTTTGATGGGGTAAAATCAGTTTTTAATATGAATTTTTATAACTTTTCTAAAATCAATGTATTTTTTAAAATTATATTGTTATATGATTGAATTATTAAATTTAATTACGTAATTAAGAGTCAGATAAAATTAAGATTCCAAAATGTATATATTAATTAATATAATGGGCTATAACGGACACCGACGCTTAAACATTTAATTCAACTATGTATGGTATTGAAATGCTAACTGGCACATGATATGCTGCATTATTGTATATGTTATTGACTTATTAAAAATATTACATGGTGCAAAATGGCGATCTCAATCTTGAAGTTCAAATTGAATTAAGATGAATTGTATGTCAACTGTAAGATAATAATTAAGAATAAACAGAAAATCAATTCATAAAGTCTTACAAATAATGCTATATAATTTGGACAGACACTAACAAGATATAACTTTAGAATCTAAAATTTGAGATCCTGAAATTATATAACACTTTGAAAAACAGGGAGACGAAGTCATCTCATAATTTAATACAATTAATATTTTATGAACCCAACTAATTAAAAAAACAGAAGAGTGTTGCCTAAAATCGTGGCTACGTTTCTCATAAATTAAAAAAATATAAGTCAAGATTCCCATAAATTATTTAAAGATTACGAACTACGTATTTAAAAACAGTATGACAACTTTCATGGGTCAGTACGACTTAATTCTTCCCAGTTTTTGGTTCAACGATCCACAGCTTGACCATTCAAACATTAGAAAATACCCTCATCAAGCTATCAATCAGTAATAAAATTTTAACTTGAAACAAACGCTTTTTTTAGAAATGGAAGTCTGAGTTAAGAGTGAACCATGTATTCTACCGATGCGTGTATGAGTGAATTATTTATTCTACCTTTATATAGCGATATTCCTGCTAGGAAAATAATATAATATAATATAATATTTGATTTACATAAATTGAATAAATAATAATCTATCCTAATCTATGGAATCTATGTATAAATTATAAGTACTGAATAAAATTTTAACTTAGGATTTATTGAAATATTTGAAATTTCATACAATCTAAAACCATAATACTACTAAAATTAACTACAATGAAATGATTGGTCTTCTATCTTTGAAACATTTCTCTATGACAATTTTCAACATATGAAGTTATATTTGTTAGGTTTCAGAGAAAATACTTAACAAATGTATATAGTTAGTCAATATATCTTTTATAAAAAAATGTAATAAACTTTAAAACCCACACTAATATTGTCTATCCAAGTTATTTATTGGGTTTAACTTTATTGATCACTTAAACTTATCTGTAAACTAGTATTGAATTATTCAATTATTCGGTTTTATTAAACCAAAATTATAATTAAAATTAGCTAGCATAAGGATACTTCTAACATTTTCCAACTTGGACAACAATTTTTATTTATTTTAATTTAAAAAAAAAACAAAAAACAATTTTTGACTCTCGGGTAACCAATATTTTAATTTTAAAGTGGTTACTATTTAAAAAACAAAACAATCCAAAAATATAATTATACTATAATCAACAATCATGTTAATATGATCACCAATAACGAATTATAACATTACTTATGTTTTTCATTAAAATAAGATTATTTATGATCATAATTACACATAAATCAAATCAATACGGATAAAATTTAATAAAATTTATGTAGCATCCTAGATTCCGAAAGCCTTTTCGGTTAGAGTTTCGGGGTTAGAAATCGAATTCAGAGAGAGATTAGGAGTCTGGATAAGTTTAGGGGTGAGTTAGTAAGTTTTCGGAGCCATGCGGCTTCCGTTTGAATCTTTTCGGAAGGATTCGATCAGGCGAGCGAGTGGGAAATAAGTGATGCTTATTTTCCCTGGTGCACGACCGTGCATCATTGGTGCACGCCCGTGCGTGGCATAGTATATAAGTGGAGCCGTGAGCTTCATGTCATTTTTCTCACCCAAGTTTTCTCTTTAGCCAAAATTTCTCTCTTCCTTGCAGCTCCTCCCATCCTTAGAGAGGAAATTCAGCAACCGGTCCCTCCCAATCCAGTTAGAGAGCCAAGAGATTAGTTGTTTGAGCTTGTTTCCGAAGCATGGAGAGAGGTAAGTGTTCTCTTACCTTTCCCTTGCGTTTCCCAGCTTGTTTTTGTGAATTTGTTGCCATTGATGAATTGATTACATGTTGATGATTGTTTGGAATGCTTATATGGCTTTGCATGTTGATTTGGATGATAAATTCCCACTCTTGAAGCATGCATGTGTGTATGTATGGCTTTAGTGAGAGAAAAAAAAAAGTTTCCATGGTAGCTTTCATGTGGCTTGATGCATGTGAGAAGTGAGACTTGAATTGTGTTGTTTGTGATGCTGGGAATGTGCTATTGAAGTGTTATTGCAATTGGATGTGTTTTGGTTGGCCGTTTTGTGCATTTTTCAAGCGGTGCTTTGTTGAAGAACCAGACGCACGACCGTGCGCCAGTATGGCACGGCCGTGAGTCTTTGTTTTTTCAGATGCACACCCGTGTGTACGCTGTATGTACGGCCAGAAATTGCCCATGCACGTCCGTGTGTCCGCCTATGCACGCCCGTGCATGCGTTTTCAGAGAAAGTAAATAGTAAATTCCAGTAGCTTGCACGACCAGGCACACGACTAGCGCATGGCCCCGTGCGTCCTGGCTCACGCCCGTGCACTTTGATGCACGCCCGTGCATCAGCAGATTTTCAGAAAAATGTTAATTATTGATTAATTAAGCATGAGAATTCAGATAAATAGTTAAATTGCTTCAGATAAGCATCAGATGGGATGGTATTCAGATAATAAACTGCATGTGCATATCATGACATGACATGTAGTTTCAGAAAGGATCAGGGGATCCAAATTCAGCAGTTTTCAGGACCCGATGTACGGGTAAGAGTATCGGTGGAACACGAGGGGGCATCTGTGGGATTCAGCCTTCTGACACCAATCAGAACGCTCAGTAGTATTTCAGATTCAGTTCCTGACACCAGTCAGAGGATTCAGCAGTATTTCAGTTTCAGCTCTCTGACACCAGTCAGATCGAAGCAGTACAGTATTCAGATTCAGCTTTCTAGTTAGTAGCTAGACTGTTTAGCCCACATGGTCAGGATGTCGAATCCCTATGTTCACCAGTCTGATCAACACAGCAGGTACCCGAGGGTACAGAGAGGTATTCAGATGCATGCATCTAGTATTTACAGTTATCATGACATGACATACACATTATGACATGAACACAGATGATAATAATGAATGAATGAGATCCAGATAACAGTTTTCAGATTCCAGCAAGTGCATAGATGTATGATTAGGGCCGAGGCCCAGGTATGTTTGATTTATATGATTGTTTGTGCTTGCTTGGGTATTGAGGGAAGTAAGGAGCGCTTACTGGGTGATCTTTATCACTCATCCCCCTCCTTCTTCCATCCTTTTCAGGTGTTTGTGCTGGGTTCGAGAAGCGGGTGGTACGAGGCTGACGGAGAGGGCACACACACACATACCCGATCTCGGTTGTATATCAGTTTTGGACTTGTGTGGTCGTATATATATGATGATGTATTCAGATGTATATGAACATTATGTACGTTTATGATATAGGCCAGTGGACCCATTGTACAGAACAGTATGTATATTTCAGTTGATGTGTATTTCAGATGTAAATCAGTAAAGCTTCCGCATGTGCAGAAATATGTTGTATAGTTCCAGGAAGTTTTGTTTATTTATTTTCGTAGGATTCCCGTCGCGGGTACCCATATTTTCAGATGATTAATAAAAGCTTCCCATAGTTATTCAGCAGCAGGGGTACTCGTGGCGGCGGGTCCTACAATTTAAAAGTGTGATAGAAATAGTACTCAACCATGTGATCTTAAATAATATTATATCTTTGTCAATCCATGATTTCTCTTTAACCTGTATGTTTTAAAATAAACAAGGGAAATTTTTTTACTTCTAAGGAAGCTTATATGTTTCAATTTTACTTGTGATATTATGAAATATACACATACAACTGTCATATTTAAGAGAGATTGTATTCTTAAGACGTATATTGTACCGTAACCCTATATATGTGCATATATCCATATAAACAAGTAAATAAATCATATGATTATAATAAATATATCAATTCAATAATTAAAGAAAAACAATTATCATTAAGATAACAAATTATAAAACTTCTATTAACCTTAAATATTAAAAAACTCTAACCATCTTATGTATTCAACATGACTTTATGGATTATAGGTCTTATTCTTTTGGTTAGAGATTAGCTTCTTTTAACTATGTATTTATATATTCTCTTTTAATGTCTTTACTTTTTATAAGGTTCTTAATTGTAAAATATTTTTATTTTCATAAGTTTCAGTTCATTGGTGGTATTTTATTTAATTGCACTACTATTATAGTAAATAAAGTCAATACAAAGTATTCTAAAATATAATCCTTTAACTACAAAACTTGAGAAGTTACCCCATAGCATACTTTTAATTCAATTGTCAAAGATTGAAGATACTCCTGATAACTATTTAACACTTTTCTAGAATACAACCTCAATAACGAGTATAATAATATATCCAAGATATATTTTCATATCTTTATGACCATTAAAATACATTTATTATTTGCAAATATCTCATTACCTTTTAAAATCCCCACCTAATAATTAAAATTTGGATTTAAGGGGTATCCATTTATAAGCTTAGATGCAATGACATACATCAGACTCATGCATAATTTTGCATTCATCAAGCTTCCAATAATGTTATCAAGGGGCATTTCTTATGAATTCCTTTTAATCTGATTCTTTACACAATACTTAACACTAAACTTATCTCCTTTCATGATAGATATTTTATTGTCTTTTAATTCTGCATATTGAACTTTTAAAGCATACATTCCATGTATGCATTTTTAGATAAGTCAAAATATCCACGAGTCCTATTATAGTAGATCTCAATACTAAGAATAAATGATGTATCTTTAAAATATTTCACCTCAAAAGTCGTAGATAAAATTAACTTGATTTTAGGAAATAAACCATTATGACTACTATTAACATAGAAAACCACATCATGAAGATAAATATGCTCCTACTGATCTTCAAGATTAAGTTGACATTATATCAAGTAGCTAGCACATGAATGTTGGAAAATTTTCTTATGTGAGCTAACATTAATTATAATTTTGTTTTAATAAAACCAAATAATTGAATAATATAATATTAGTTTATAGATAGACTTAAGCGATCAATAAAATTAAGTCTAATAAATTAAAAGGTAATCATTTGGTAGACAACATTAATGTAGGTCTTAAGATTTATGGGATCATTGATGAGATGATCTATTAACCTATTATATATTGACTAAGTCGCTTTCCTAAAACCTAATAGATACTATTTCATCCATTGAAAGTTATCATAAAGGGAAGTTTTAAATATGTTGAATACATATGGTGTTTGAGGTCTCTTGATATTTAAGGTTAGTGAGAGTTTTATAATTTTTTATCTTAATGACAATTTCTTTTTGTTGTTTAATTATTAAATTGGTATATTTTTATTATGATCATATGGTTTTATTTACTTGTTTATATAGATATGTGTGTATATATATAGTTATGATCTAACATGTATCTCAATAATACAGTTTCTTTTAAGTATAACAGTTATGTGTGCGATTCATGATATCCCAAATAAAGTTGAAACATATGGGTTTCATTGGAAGTAAAGAGATTTCTCTTGTTTTTTTTGAAATATCCAACTTAAAGAGAAATTACAGACTTATAGAAATATAATACTATTTATGATCACATGGTAAGTGTTATTTCTATCACACTCATAGATCTAATCCATATTGATTTGATTTATTAATGATTGTCATCATGGACAATTTTATGCCAATGTAAGATATAAGTAATATTATAGTTCATTATTAATAACCATATTAACTGAATTGTTGATTATAGTTTAATTTTATCTTTGAATTATTTTTTTTAATAATAGTAGTCATTTCAAAATTAAAATATTGTTATATGAGAGTCAAAAATTGATTTGTTTTCTTAAAAATAAAATAAATAAATAAATAAATAAATAATATTGTTTAAGTGGAAGCATGTTGAAAAATGTTTTTATGTGAGCTAATATTAATTATAATTTTACTTTAATAAAATTGGACAATTAAATAATCTAATACTAGTTTATGGATGAGTTTTAAGTGATCAATAAAGTTAAAACTAATATATGAAAACGTAATAATCTAAACAAATATCATTAATGCAAACATTAAAGTTTATTGGATTTTTTGTATGAAAGATCCATTAACTTGTTGAGTCATTTTTCTACAACCTAAGAAATATTGTTTCAATATCATAAAGAGAGGTTTACAAATAAAAGGTTAACCATTTTATTATATATATTTTTAATATTATTATAAATTCAGGTTGTATTAAATTTTAAGAGTTTTTATAAATTATAAATTAATATTTTAATTCAATATTTTACAAAATTTGAGTAGATACGTGCGTTGGAGAATATTTGTATTAATTGAACTGGCAATCATTAAAGATTAAGCTGACATTATATCAGGTAGCTAGCACGCGAAAAGTAGTTGACTTGACAGAAACTTCTGGCATTTTTCTGGCTTCATTGATTTTAAAATCAATAATTAATTCATATAATGGTATCTTGTCTGTGACGTTATCTCCCACTAAACTTGGCTAATCTTTTAATTCTCGGATATATATTATTGAAGAAGCCGACAGATTTACAGAGATAGGAATGGCTCACATGGGCAATTTAGCTTCAGATGATTCTAATTTGAAGGTTGAAGATGATGAAAATGAATATCATGATTTACAGTGGGGTGAAATTGATAGGCTACCGACTTTTAGACGGTTGAGATCATCATTGTTCGATAAAGGCGACGAAAATGGACGGCAAGTGATCGATGTTACGAAGCTTGGAGCGTTGGAACGCCATGAATTCATCCAGAAACTCATCAAACACATTCAAAACGATAATCTTCTCTTGTTGCAGAAGACTAGACGAAGAATGGACAAGTAACTTCTTTCTTTTCTGGGTGCATGCATGCATGCAGTTTCGTTTCGTGAACGGATTTTGTTTTTGTTTTCTAATCTAAAAATACGAGAAAATTTTGAGTTTGTACTTGGAAAGTTGCTATAAAAGTGTAAGTATTTTGTAATTTCATAAACCGTTTATTGTGTTTTCTGAAATTGATCAAGAAATATGAAAAACGTTTCAGTTTTTGCTTCAAAAGGTACAACATGTTTGAGTTCTTCCTTTTTTATTCATCGATTTCTATTTAATGATTAATTAATGTATTAAATTAAATCTTAATTGACTAATTGTTCTAGAGTTGGAGTAGAATTACCAACAGTAGAGGTGAGATACAAGAATCTGTGTGTGGAAGCTGAATGTGAGGTGGTTCATGGGAAGCCCTTACCAACAATTTGGAATTCTATTCAAAGCCCTTTTTCAGTAAGTATTTTGAAAAGAATGATACATCGACCCTTTTTCTTAAATTAATTACTAAATATTTATAATATATAAATTAGTTGGTTTACTACTACAGAAACTTTAATAATGTTCATAATTCTTTTTGATGGTACGGATCAAACTTTCAGGGCCTAGGAAAGTTATTTGGTTCAAAGTCAAGTCGAGCAAAGATAAACATTCTTAACGATGTTTGTGGTATAATAAAGCCTGGAAGGTAAATTATGTAAACGAAGTTTGTTAAATTCTATTTAAAGAAGCCGTATAAAATAAAGTCTATTTGAAGAAACCGAATCAAATGATGCGATGGTCACGCTTGTTTGTCTTGCAGGATTACTCTATTGCTTGGTCCTCCGGGATCTGGGAAGACCTCTCTTTTAAAGGCTCTTTCTGGAAATCTAGACAAATCTCTCAAGGTATATATTTACATATAGGAATAGTTAATTTCAACATTATATTATTTTATTATTTAACGTGAAGTTAAATTCGAATTAAATCAAATTTAAATATAAGCTAACTTGATTTTTGTTCAAATTTTAGATTATATGTTCAAATTTGAGATTGGGTTTATTCTATTCGACAGAAGATATCATCGGATTGTTGATAGAATGAATAGTATTATCGAAGAAAATTTTAATTGAAATTTTAATTTGAATTTGATTTGAATAAAGTAAAACACTAGTTTGAACCAAATTGCTTCGGTTCAAATCCTCTCCTAACTTAGAAAAGCGGAGCTAAGGCAGGCCTACTCGGATGCAAGAGTAATTTCTGTGTCGACGTAGAACATATTACTATAAATGTTCAAGTATAATTTTCTTAAAAGTATACACCTAATTGGAATATTCCTCTTTCTCTCATTAGCTTACAGGAGAAATTTCTTACAATGGATACAATTTAGACGAATTTGTTCCTCAAAAAACATCTGCATATGTAAATCAATACGACCAACACATTGCTCAAATGACTGTGAGAGAAACCCTGGATTTTTCGGCTCGTTGTCAAGGCGTTGGAAGCAAAGAAGGTAAATTAATTTCTATATTATAAGGGATTATTTGCTTATCAATTCATTAAGTGATGGCAGTTACCGTATTAATTTGTTTTTCCTTTTAGAGATTATGCTTGAGGTCAGTAGAAGAGAGAAAGAAGCCGGAATTACTCCAGATCCTGACATAGATACTTTCATGAAGGTAATATCGCGATCAATGTCTTTGGAAGCTATGACTGAATTCAACATATATGGGGCTTATGGGTAGTTTTTATATCATATAAAATATTAATAAAGCCCTAATAGTTTCTTAAGTATCACAATAACCTTGCACAATGCATATTAAGGCAGCATGAAGTATATTTGTCATTATTTTAAATTATGAGGGGCTTCATAAGTTAACATTATCATAGGGGTTATATTATTTCACTTTTTATACGTCATCAACTAACTTTGTTAACATTTTTGAGATTGTCAAATTTAATATTAACTACGAGATTCTTTTTCAACATTTAATATGAGCATTATGTTTTATAATGCAATGTAATATTAACTAAATTTAAAACCAACACTTAAACCTTTATATCTAAAGGTGTTGTAGAATTCACTAATTTCCAGCTTTTTTTTTAATTACATATGTCCAACCTAAGATTTCAAGAAACATTAATGAGATCCCAGCGATATTAAAAATGACCATTAGTGTCAATTTCGATTTATTAAGATAAAGTTTCATCAGAGTTTAAGTAGGGTGGAACTAGGAATTGTACTTCGAGGGCAAAAAATAATTTTGAAGTATCATCTATGGGGTTAGGGGTGAGCAAAATACTTGACAGGAATTGAAACTGTTGGATCCTCATCGTTGGAACAATGTTTTGTTAAAGAGCTAAACAATGTTGTTTTGTTGCTAAGTAAAAGAAACCAAACCAAGAATTAGGTTTAACAATTGATACTTTTCCCTCACGCTTGATCTGAATTTTAACAAATTTAAATCCTTAAACTAAACTGATTGTTCTCCTGCTTATATTACTTGTCGACGCCCAACGTTTGCTTCTGCTTTTATTTCTTTCCCGACACTTTTTTGGCGATCACTCCATCATAAGTAGGCTGACTAAAGGTCGATTTATCTGGATTGTCAGAGCATGCGATGGCTAATTGTTTTGCCTTAAGTGGACACGTTTTTCATCTACTTCCATGCAAACTTGGTCTTCGATGTTGGTGGTTGTGGTCGGGGCAGCATTTTCTAACTCTTGGCGCTTTCGCCTATTGTTGCTGAAACCTTCATCCAAGTTCTTGAAATCTATTAGGCATGTCATAGTTGAGTGGCCGTGTGGCGGATTGTAGAGAAGTTAGGATGTTCAGTTGAAGGCCCTAGAGGAGTAGGACGTGAAACTGTAAAGAGACAAGAGGATAAGGGAACTTAAAGGAGCTAGAGATGACAATGTGGATGGAGCGAGTGATCTTGTGCCTGGTGGAGGAGAATATCATGAAGAAAGTGGTGTAGTTGAAATTGCAGAAGGTGAAGGAACACTTTTAGGTGGGTTTGACATAGGAGGAATGGAAGAATCAAATGAAGGTTGTGATGGGTCATTAGTTGGAGGAGGCGAAGAAGGTGGTGCAATAGTCTGAAGACGTGTAGGGGTTGAAGGTGATGGGCTAGCTTGTGGAGGAAGAGTGAAAAAAAACCATTAGTCGTGGAAGGGGTGGATTTTTGGGGAATGGAAAGCAACAACCAAAGATGATGGTGGTGGGGATGCTATTGGTGGCAAGAGAGTCGTGGCAATATAGGTGGTGATAGGAGGGGCAATAAGTTTCAATTCATGTACCATAACTAGAACTTGAACCAGTCGAATAAATTTTAGATAGAAATTTGTTTCTATAGGTTTTGGTTCTTAAATCTTAGGTACTGGTTAGTTATTGATTTATGCTTTTTCGGTAAGATTCATACCTGTTTACCCATTAGAAGTTTAAAGAAGAAAACTAATTTTATCATGGTAAAAATGACATATATATTTACCAATCTAAAAAATAAGGTGGTATCTTCACCCTAGTTCAAGCTTCTTTAGTGGTAGGTCAAATTTATATGGGAACTTAAGTTCCACTGATATCTTAGAGGAGAATAAGAACAAAAAAAGCTGATTGAAATCTTACTATTGGTTGTTGTGAATTAGCTTGATTAGATTTAATCTCACAAACCCTAATTAAGGTGTCTATGGTCCGAATTGATATTGCATAAATCAAGCTTTATGATTTTATATCATGTCTAGTTGAAGGCTTTGTTAGATTCATGCTCGTATGCCTGAATCATTGTAGTTGCACAAGTTCATGTGGCCAAATCTAGTTTAGTGAGTCTACATAATGGCTTGTTAGATCCACCTTTATGACGATGGTGCTAAATTGAAACAATTTTTTATTCTTGTTTAGGGTTTATAATTTTTGTATGTAAGTTAAAATTAATTGTGTGAATATTTGAAGAAAAGAGATATTAGAGTTATTTGGAATCGATTATATATTTGGATTAATAGTTGATTTAATTGAGATTTTGATGGAGTTTTAGAATAGATATTATAATAATGGACTAAAATAGATATTTAAATGGTCAAAGTTAGTTAAAATTAAATTTAAGATGGAGTTGACTTGGCTGGATTTATCTCTCTTACCAACCCTTCGAAGGTGATAAACAATTGATTTTAATATTAAATCATCAGGTTTAGTTTTAATATAGATTTATTTTGCGGAAAGACAAGTTATTTGGGGTAACTAAGGGTGGCAAAAAGATACGGTTATTTTGGGTGCAAATTTAAAAATCTAGAAACGGTGTCGTATCAGTTTCCCTCCATTCTCTCTTCGGTCATTCGAATCTCTTGCACTCCTGCTGTCTCTCGCAACAAAAAAGCGAAAACCAGGGGTAAAGTGCTTTCCAAACAAGGGGGAAACCGTCACAATGACGTCGTAATAGTGATGCATATGCAGAACCAAATTTTTCCGAAATTCAGAACCGCTTGGTTCCGAATATGGGAGGACGCCTGCGCTTTGAGTGTGTAGGTTAGTTTATAGGCATATAACAAAATCCCGGGAGCATAATTTTTTTCTTTAAGTGTTTTTTATGCTAATTTAATTTTCTAGACATCGTCAACCCCTCTATTCGGAACCCTAAGTGTTAAAGCATTTTAAATCTCCCAATTGAAAGAAATTAGAAAGATAAATAAATAAAAACCTCTCAATAGTTAATTATACTGACACATTATGTTAAATTGTCTTGAAATATTATTGATTTCGTCGTGGTTTTGTGTGATGTTAAAAGAAGATATATTTGCAGTTAATGCTTGAAATCGTCATGTTGTTGAGCGTATAGGGTGCCCTTAATAGTGCCCGGACAGAGAAATTTGGTGCATTTGAATGCAAATGTAGTTAGATGTAGAAGAATTCTTCGCAATATTTTTCAAAAATATGGTCATGTATGCCATTATACACCGATAATCAAATTGCTGTTATTGCACGTTACAAGTACGCAAGTAGCTTAACATTTATATTTAGTCAAATGCAAACAGATATCATTCAAATTTATGCTTGGACCAATTTAGATTTATTCCTCAACTTGAAACCTAAGCCTTTAAGCATGATAGTTCTCTAAGTTACTGAAAAGTGAGATCTCGAGTTACATAAGTATTATTGTTCAAAGATTTTTTTCTTTTTTTTGGTATTAAAATTTAGTGTTTTTAGGTTATGAATTGGACATCAGTTGTGTGATATTTTATGTTCTTGTATCATTATGATAATGATTATATATGCTAATGGAATAATATCTCGGTTACATCCAGCAGTGGAGTAATGTTATCCCCAGTACCATATTACGACCCTTTAAGTTATTTTTTCTGTTGTTCATGTTATTCTAATAGCTTTCACTTTCTCATAACAATGAGTGTGTTTTTTTCTTATTTATCTTTTGATTTTTTTTAACAGGCAACTTCTGTCAGAGGAGTAAAACAAACCCTTCAAACAGATTACCTGCTAAAAGTAATTTTTCTTGGAGACAGGAAATCATACTTCCTTCCATTAAATGTTTTGGCGTGAAATTTTTATTGGTTAATAAATTTTTTGTTTATTTTTTCCTTGATGTCACAGATCCTGGGACTTGATATATGTGCTGATACATTGGTTGGAGATGCCATGAAACGAGGTATTTCTGGTGGCCAGAAAAAGAGACTGACTACAGGTACAGACATGTAGATAGTTGCACCAATTTTATTTATATATTGGGCTATGCTCAAATATTATTAGTTTTGATGATGTTAGAGTTGACTGACGCATGACCATGCATTTCAACCCCTGTGTATCAATTTTTGTTTTTAATATATTTGTATCACGCCTATCTATGTCTCATAGAAAACAGTACATCTCAGACCCAAATTCATATTTCCATCTGATTAGATCCAGTCAACCTTATCAAATCTAGTAGACAATATAAAAATAATAATGTTGGACTCTTGTTAAAATTGTCATATCTGGCTTCTACTTGACTTAAGCGTCTTCTACTTATTTTTCACAGGGGAGATGATAACAGGTTCAGTAAAAGCTTTGTTTATGGATGAAATAACAAATGGATTAGACAGTGCAACCACATTTCAGATTGTTTCTTGTCTTAGGCAGCTGGCACATATAACAGATGCTAATTTACTGGTCTCTATTCTTCAACCAGCTCCAGAAACCTTTGAACTCTTTGATGACATTATTCTGATGGCTGAAGGGAAAATCTTGTATCACGGTCCACGTGGGCACATTCTTAACTTTTTTGAAGAATGTGGGTTTAGATGTCCTCAAAGGAAAGGAGTTGCTGAGTTCCTCCAGGAGGTAATTACATTAACATTTGGGATTCTTCTTGTACTATATTGTCTTATTTCTTTCTATGAAGTATATATATACTTGACCATTCTATGCAGGTTATCTCTAAGAAAGATCAAGCACAGTATTCATACAGAATGGAGCTTCCTTACAATTATTTTTCAGTTGATGTGTTTTCTAGAAAATTCAAGGAATCTCCCTTATGGAAGAAGATTGATGAAGAGCTATCAGTCCCCTATGATAAATCCAAAAGCCACAAAAATGCTCTTTCCTTTCGTGCCTATTCAGTTTCTAAATGGGAACTCTTCAAAGCTTGCATGTCAAGGGAATTTCTTCTCATGAAGAGGAATTCTTTTGTCTATATATTCAAATTAAGCCAGGTTAAATTTATGCTTTTGCCAATTAGTTATTGCGTAAGTTTTTGCTCAACTTAATTTTTAGTCTAATCATTGATGGACTCAACTTGTTTAGTAAATGGCAGCAGAAGTTTGTGGTACATTTTATAAACTTTAGGATAAGTTTATGACAATATTACAAGATATCATGCATATTTTCATAATTTGATGGATGTTTCTTACAATTCTTAAACCAATAGGGTCTGTTTATGTTTTAACTACTCGTAGAGAGGTCAATAAGTGATTTTATCTCCTTTTTTGGGCATTAATATTATATTGCTAAAATTTCAGGATTTGTTTATGTACAGGTAGCCATCCTTGCATGTGTCACAGTAACTGTCTTTTGGCATGCTCGAAATGCTACTGATGCTCGCCATGCTGTATTCTATATGGGTGCCATGTTTTTTGCACTCAATCTGCTTCTAGTTGATGGGTATCCAGAGGTGCCTATGACTGTTTCAAGACTTCCACTTTTTTATAAACATAGAGATCTGTGTTTCTGCCCCGCTTGGGCTTTTGCTATTCCAGCCTCACTCTTAAAGCTTCCTTTTTCATTCTTAGAATCCTTAGTCTGGACATCAATTACTTATTATGGTATTGGATACAGCCCTCAGTTTTGGAGGTTAGTACAACCACTCTTTTACCTAATTAAAGAGTTTTCAATTAGAAGTACAAACCCCATCATTCATATGTTGATCCAATAAAATCCAATCACATGCATTTGTTTTAACACCACCAATCATGGTAATGGCTAGCAAGATGAACGAGAATTTAGTTCCACATACACTAACTTTATTGAATTGGAATATAGATAACTTACGCATATGATGCTTTTTCCATCTTAGTTTTGATTAGTTCATTATTTCATGCCTATTGATTTTAGCCCTCCTAGTATGTTGACCTTTGCTTAAATATTTAAAAAAAAAGTAATCATTTCTGTCACCAACAAATAAAATCTCTAATTTTCATATCAATGGATTATTGTATCAAATGTCCTTGACATATGTCGAGGAAAGACTCTTGATGTCTTACAAAAGTATAATAGTTTACAGAACTGATGCATTGAAAGTGTATGAAATATTTACGTTGATGTATTATTTAGGAAGTAATTTATTTTACGAATCTTCATATCTAAGTTGGATTTCTTCTTGTTTAGTTGGATTTTATTTTCATGAAGTTGGTTCTTTGTCTCATTACCATTAGAATAATTTTTGTGTTATATTTTGTTTATGGCACTAGCCGCCACAAATAAGGGCGCCAATCAGATATTATAGGACTCTTAGCTGATTGCAAATCTCATGATATTTTCCTAGGTCATGAATCTAAACTTTGATCATGTGTTATAGGTTCTTTCGCCAATTGATTCTACTTTTTGCTGTGCATGTGTCATCGTCATCCATGTTTCGTTTCTTGGCCTCAGTCTTTCATACTCAAGCTACTGCTTTGGCAGCTTGTCATCTTGTATTAATTTCTTCCCTCACCTTTGCTGGCTTCGTTATAACACGATGTAGGTTATGCATACTTCAATATTGATTTAGAATTATATATCAACTAAATGAATAATTTAAAATGTGTGATTAATGGCAGCCTCAATGCCAATTTGGTTGAAGTGGGGTTTTTGGGTATCTCCTCTGTCGTATGGAGAGCTAGGCCTTTCTATAATGAATTTTTTGCTCCAAAATGGCAAAAGGTGAGCCTTTCAACTTAAAAGTTATGGTCTAGGTAAGGCAACTCCTAGTAACATTCTTGTGAGAAATGTTTATTTTGGTTTTTACTTTCTAAGGATTTTCTCACTTTAATTGAAAGAATAATATTGCTTGAATAAAAAAAACTATAAATTGGATAAATATAGCTTGTTGCCCATCCCAAAAAATAATGCCACATTTGCATTTGCTTTTAGCTTTTTTCTTTAATTTTTTTATCAATCTAGCCACATAATGATTGTTTGATTTTAGAATGAATATATTTGTGGCGAGATCTTATTTGATAGGCATTTAGATGACATGGTTTTTCCATCTCATTTATTATAAAATTGCATGTCAATTTATTGTAAGTCTGAACTTTAATTTTTTAAAATATGATACTTTATGTGACAAGTATGTAGTTCTGAACAACCAAAAACAGAATTACGTATATTGTTTCCTGCTGTAGCTAGTATTGTGACCAAACCCTCTACTAATCATTGATGGTGTCTGTTTTTACTGAACATAAAAAGTTTTGTTGCCTTCATATAAGTAGTATTGGAGCATGCGTTCTTATTTCTAGATGGTTATGACAGTGCCAGCTACTCCCTAATTTTATAATTCTATCACTATGATGGAAGCACAGAGTATCTCACACATTGAAGTTTCCTCTTCATGTACTTGTAGACACTTTCTGCGAATGCTTCCATTACTAGTGGACAACAAACTTTAGACAGTCGTGGACTAAACTTTGGTGAAGAGTTTTTCTGGATATCACTTGCTGCTTTAATTGGGTTCATTTTAATTTTTGACAGTGGCTTCAGTTTGGTCTTGACTTTCTTCAACTGTAAGTTTCATCTATTTATTGTTACTTTTATTAAACATGAGAAATATAACAACATTCTAATTCATCAAGTTACATATACAAACTCAGATTCCAAATCATCTCGTGCTGTTGTTTCATCTGAAAAGCTCTCCCAAATACAAAATACTGACGTGGAAGTAAAGTCTAGGGATTCTGTTCCTAGCGATCACGACAAGTCTAGTCAAGGTCGATTATTTTCTTACTTCTCTTGTTCCCCCATTAGTTCATTTTTATTTTGTTTTAGTACTTATTTCTGGTTGAAATTTGGATCTGGATAACATGTATCTGAAATTAGAAACTTTAACATCTGTCTTAGAAAGGATAGGAACCTGACTGTATCCACTCAGATTCTTGTCCTTTTCAAGACTCTTGGCTGCATGAATTTTCCTTGATTTGTAACTTTGAATGTACAGTTTACCATTATGATTCATTTTTATGCATTAAAAAAAGACACATCTTAATAAAATGGTTCTTTTTCATTCATTTATGGATGTCTTGTCTCAATAACAGGCAGGATGGCTTTACCTTTTCAACCTCTGACCTTAACATTTCAGGATGTACAATACTTCGTTGATACCCCTTTGGTAATAATGTAAAGAGTTTTTTTCTTATTGTATGAGATCACTTCTATTACAAGGCATAAACAGACATTTCATGGTATACAATAATTTCAACTTTTCTTTGGTGCAAGGAAATGAGAAAAAAAGGATTTCCTCAAAGAAAACTCCAGCTTCTTTCAAATATTACAGGTGCACTCAAACCTGGTATTCTCACAGCATTAATGGGTGTTAGTGGAGCTGGAAAAACAACACTTCTAGATGTTCTTGCTGGAAGAAAAACTAGTGGTTACATTGAAGGCGAAATAAAAGTTGGTGGGTATCCAAAAGTTCAAGAAACATTTGCTAGGATTTCAGGTTATTGTGAGCAATTTGACATACATTCTCCACTAATCACTGTAGAAGAATCTTTGGTATTTTCTGCTTCACTGCGTCTTGCTTCTCAGATTGACACAAAAACTAAAAAGGTAAAAAGAATGTTAATGCCCACTCTAGGAAGGACATGAATTCAATTGAAAAATCTCTATCACTTAAATCAATGAAATCTTTTATGTGTTGGTGCAATTTCATTGCATCATATGTAAGTATATTTTTTTCCCTTAAGCATAAGTTTGTCCCAATTCCATTTTTAAGATACATTGTAAAGAAACTCATTTGAATCTGCAGCTATTTGTCAATGAAGTCCTTGAAACCATTGAGCTTGATGAAATTAAGGATGCCTTAGTTGGGATGCCTGGTGTTAGTGGTCTATCAATTGAGCAACGGAAGAGGCTAACAATCGCAGTGGAGCTTGTTGCCAACCCTTCTATTATTTTCTTGGATGAACCAACAACTGGTTTGGATGCTAGAGCAGCAGCAATTGTAATGCGAGTTGTGAAGAATGTAGCTGATACAGGAAGAACAATTGTCTGCACTATCCACCAACCAAGTATTGAAATATTTGAAACATTTGATGAGGTAAAATTTTTCTTTTTTAATAATGAAGTCTAGAGATAGATTAAGAGGAACATCAGTCATCATGTCAACTGATGAAGTTGGGAAATTAATCTCTTTGTTTGTAATATTCATGGCAGTTGATTCTTTTGAAAAAAGGAGGGCATGTAATCTACTCTGGATCAGTTGGACAACATTCATGCAAAGTTATAGAATATTTTGAGGTTAGCTTGGTCTTTAACATTGCACCTATTAGATAATGCTCTATGTTCAGAGAGAGACTTAGTAACTTACTTCTACTTGATAATTATTTGGCTAATGTCATCTTCGTGACTCATGTCTATAGGGTGTCTTTGGGGTTCCGAAGATCACTAAGAATTATAATCCAGCAACGTGGATGCTAGAAGTCACTTCTCCGTCTTCAGAAGCTGAACTTGGAGTAGATTTTTCCCAAATATTCAAGGATTCTACTTTATGCAAGTAAGTTCAATTGCAACTTTTACTTGTTTTGGACCTACAAATGTGGACACTGGGGTACTTGGTATTAGAAATCCATTATAAATAACATAGCAATTAATTAGTAATATAAAAGACTTCAAGTTTCACTCATAGATCATAGTAGTATAACCAAATAAATAGAAGCAATAAAATTCCATCACAAGAAAAAGTAGTTTGTTAGGCCCCTGGGTAATTTAGTATTATTGTAATTATATAGAATTTTAAGTAATTTAAGAATATTAGTAAATAACATTGGAATATCAAATAAGGATTGTGCATATTTTATTAGGAGTCCAATTTGTATTCAAATTATTGTTAATTAGGGTTAGATTCTTACTGATATGAATAGTAATATTTTAGGAAGATTTAGGGGAGTTCTGAGAATCAACTTCAATGTAGTTATGGGTGCAAACAAGTTGAGCCAAGTTGAGTAGTACTTGGCTTGATCGTAGTTGTTCTATATAAATATGGAGCTCGAGCTAGCTGAGTTGGAAGGATCTTGGCTCGAATTTAACTCAAAAAAGTATATTTTAACCCTTTTAATTTTAAAAAATCATACTTAAATTCCCTAAGTTATATATTTATCAATTTTGTTCTATATTAACAAATAAACAATAATATTTTGAGGGTGCAAAACAAGAGTTTAAATTTTTCGAGGTTATTAAAGCTTTACTCAAGAGTTCTGAGTTGGCAAGCTTATCGAGCTATCCAACATCAGGCTTGAGCTCGACTTAAAAGCCAAATTTGAGTGATTTAAACACGAGCTTGACTTTTTTGCAGCATTAAACACAACGTTGTATTCCATGAGGTGGAGCATAACTAAAGTCTCTTGGCGGAATGCCGAAGATTTTATCCTTATAATTGTAATTTTTATCTTCTCTTTCAATTAAAAAAAAAAATTCATTATTTTCAATACTAAAATTTAGAATTCTAGTCGTGCAGTAGAGGATTTGAAACCATTGGTTTTAGAGCCTTGCTTGAAGCCTATTGCTGATACAAAAATCGGGAAAAGGTTGGAATTCATGAGAAAAGAAATCAAAGAGTCAAACAGTAGTTCCAAAAGGTGGAGGGCAAACTATCAAAAATTTGTATTTTCTAAATTAAAGAGAAATTCTCTAAGATCTCAACAATAAAAGACATTTTGGCCATGATCGAAGCAAAACAAGCCATTACTCACATGCAAACAACAATTAATTTTAATCATTGCCAAAATCAACATCAGCACCAATCCCAGAGTCAACCCTACAAACATCCTGCATAACAACCTATAAATTATGCCACTTCATATTACCTACAATCCTATTACCAAAATACCCCTATAATTCTTCTGGCCAAGCCACCCTCTTGTAATATTATCCATTCAATCCAAACAACACATCTACACCACCATCCATCACACAACCCATCACTACACATCAGGTGCACCCTCACAATCAATCACCTCAATTCAATCCCACACAACACAACATACCACTGCTTGCAACCATTCTCGAGTTAACTTCTACATTCATAATTTATAGCAACGAGTGACGTTGGACATACAAAAGAGTCAAGCTCCCCAATTGAAATTGATAGGACCTGATAGGGTGGTTATACAGAGTCGAGCAATATTTTGAGATGCATCTTACTTTTAGGCATTGAAAGTACACCTTGTATTAATATCGTGGAAGGGACAATTGTGCATTGGCTACGATAGGTAAGGGCCTGATCATTGGTAATAGACTAGGACAATTTTTCGACCGAATTGATGCAACAATATGAAAGTGACAAGGCCGAAAATCCATATGTGAAGAAAAGACGATAGTGGAGGAATATGTCCAAAAGTTTGAGAGGGTTGTTGAGATGGTGTCAAAGTTGCTAGAACAAGTGTACCTAGGCCTACTTTACAATGGACTCATGGAAGAGGTGAAGCTTCTATTGCAGGTGCACCAACCAATCGAGTTTGGTCATGCGATGACAGTGGCCAAAAACATCAAAGATGAAATAAAAAGAAGGGTGGATTGGGTGGTAACTCATGCGCTTTGACTCACATCTCAAGCCCTACAAATCGAAAGCTTAAGGCTTGACCCATTTTTTTTCACTAGACCAGCCACAATTAGTCAACTTGGCTCAAACGTCTAGCCCCACTCAACCCAAAACTAAAACTAGCCTGTCTATGCCACTACACAACCAAGTGGCCCGAACAGATTCAACACCTTTCTACATGCTGACACAGCCACTCCAACTGCTCAGTCGCCAACACCTAATGCATCACTTCAATTACCTCCAACACAAGTTGATCACAACAATTTATTGTTAACCTCAGCTGAAATGCGAGCTTGGTGTGCTTGTAATCAGTGCTTGTGTTTGTTTGAATATGAACCTTCATGTTTTAATTGTGGCTGAGCATGAAGAAATAGAACCATTGGCATTGGAGGACAATGACATTAGAAGTCATACTGTGATGTTGCATCCAAGTTTCATAATGAATTTTCATACTTTCAACCTTGGGGACAAGGTTGTCGTTTAGGGGGAGGAGTTGTTAGGCCTTTGGGTAATTTAAAATATTATCATTATATTTGTATTTAAGTAATTTAGGAATATTAGTAAATAAAATTGAAATATTATATGAGGATTAGGAATATTTTGCTAGTAGTCTAATTTGGATTTAAATTATTGTCAAATAGGGTTAGATTCTTATTGACATAAATAATAATAAGATTCTGGAAAGATTTAGGGGAGTTTTGGGAATCAATTTCAACAGTGTCGTATTTTGAAAGGTCGAGCCTTACCAGAGCCTCTTGCTGGAGCGTCGGAGATTTTATCCTTACAATTGTAATCGTCATCTTTTCCTAAAATAAAAAATTTCATTACATTCAGTACTGAAATTCAGAATTCCAATCTAACAATCTGGAATTCACAACATAGTTCATAATATATCGTAAGTGAGGTATTATTAGGAGATCTTTAGAAGTTGGTGTTGAAATAGGAATCTTTCATTACAAAATAAATATCCATTGAATTCTTGTTTGGAGTCAAGATAAAATGTGGTTAGCTAGTGTTTAAGATGTCATTTTTGAATCGTTACTTAACAAGGTACTGAAACAGATATGCCACATATGCATCTGCATTTAAATCTGTAAATTTGTTTTTTTTTTTTTTCATCTGTATGTATTTGGCCTAGTCCATTTGTTCCATCTGGTTGTTTTTAATTTTTTGTAGCTGTTGCCTACTCTCTTAATGGATTAAAGCTTCTGCCAGGTGATTACCTAACATAGTATCAAGGCAGTGTGTTTGAATCCAAGGTCTGAGCTTAGTTCACACTGCATATGTGAGAGGTCCACCTCTTTAAAAGAGCTTAGTACACTTTAGTTCTGGACCTTTACTAGCTTAATCTTTTTAATTCAATTCTACCTCGCAGTTTATTGTTGGTGGCATTTTATTATATATTAAGTTGTTATCTGTAGACTGTAACAAGCAAATGCTTACAAAACTTTTCATTTGTAGGTATAATAAAGAACTTGTAAGAGAGTCAAGTAGTCCACCTCCTGGCTCAACGGATCTGAATTTTCCAACTCGTTTTTCACAAAATGGTTGGAACCAATTCAGATTTTGCCTGTGGAAACAACATGTGTCTTATTGGAGAAATCCTTCCTACAACCTGTCACGTATGGTGCGTGTAGTTCTTGGATCCTTGATTTTTGGCTTACTATTTTGGGACAAGGGAAATAAAATGTAAGTTTATTTTTCTTTTAACTTCTTTGATCTGTTTTAGATTTTTTTTCCTTACATTTTATAGGTCAATTTCTATTTGCTTGTATCAAAAAGTGATAGCCCTGATCAAATCCTTGATATACAAGTATGCAAGATTTTTTGGTAGCATGTTCATAACACACATTTGCTTATATGTAGGCAACATCTTTGTGTATAGTATGAATAACTTCTTCCCAAACAATATGTATGTCAGCCGAATTTTAGTGACAAGAAATTAGTTTTAATTTGTCATGTCATAGTTTTGGAACTTTAGTCAGTTTACTGAGCATACACAACTGGTTATATATTTTCCCTCTAGTTTATTGAAAATGTTTGACTTCATTCATGTAGTTGTACAATAGCATGAAAGTAAGATGCATGTACCTAAGTAATATTGAAAGATTTTTAATGAGCTAGAGTTTATATCACTATACTGAGAAATTTCATTGGAACATGTTTTTGTAATGCATAGGGCATTTGTAATATTTACAGATCATATGTTATTACAAGTTTATTGTTCACTGTTGCAAATATAAAGTCCGACATTTCGAAAGACCTATTCCAGTAACTTTATTTTGCTACTATTGTAGCAAAACCTGGTTAGGAAAGACCATTAAAATTGAACTTCTAATCATATATAGGGTCAACTCGGATCTTATGATTGTGTCTATGACTTATGAGTTAGTTGTGTTAAGCTAACTTTCAATTTGTCTTCTTTTGTCAGCAACAATGAGCAGGATATATTACACATACTCGGCTCAATGTTTATTTCTGTAATATTCTTAGGCATAATTAACTGCTCCTCTATTGCACCATCCCTTGCAACAGAGCGCACTGTTATGTATCGAGAAAGATATTCAGGAACATACTCCGCATCGGCTTTTGCCTTAGCGCAGGTAATGCATTCATGTACGCCCTTTGTGCTGTCTTGCAAGCCATCGGATGCCATGACACACTATGATTGCACGGATGCTTGCTTCCTTTCTCACTAAAGAATTTGCACATGTTAGCAAAAGAACATTATTATTTAAAATTTACAGGGTTTTTGATTTTGATATAGAGCTACTGTTTTTCAGGTGACTATTGAGATTCCTTATGTATTTGTCCAGACGATAATATTTGTCGCTATAGCATATCCAATGATTGGATTTTCTAGGTTGGCCCATAAAGTGCTTCTGTTCTTCATTGCCATGTTCTTTACACAACTCTACTATGTTTATTTGGGAATGGTCATTGTGGCAGTGACACCTGATATCACACTATCTTCTATTTTAACATCGGCCGCCTACAAATTTTTGAGTCTCTTCTCGGGGTATCTGCTTCCTAAAAAGGTGCGCAACCATTCTTTACTCTAAAAGAAAAATCTGCTTAATGTACGGGGTAAATTTTACTTTTCCGACTCATTTGGTTTCAGTTAGCCAAAGATTAATCCTTTTTAATAATAAATTTAAAACTTCAATTTAGGTCTCAAACAAATTGGCAATCTTTAGTGTTAATAGAGATATTTAACAAACTTCCCTTTTAAGTGGAATCTTCTTTGTATTTCAAAAGAGGTCAATGAATTGTAAACTCAAGCAACACTTTTCTTTTCTTTTTATAAATATAAATAACAACTCAAACATGGAATAACCTGTAACTTAAACATGTTGGTTTGATTGTGTTGCTGAATTTGCAGCAAATTCCAAAATGGTGGATCTGGTTGTATTATTTGATGCCTACATCCTGGACACTAAATATTTTGCTCACCTCGCAGTATGGAGATATAGAAAAGAACATTGTTGCCTTCGGAGAAACCCAAAAAATTCCTGCCTTCTTGGAAGATTACTTTGGGTTTCACTATGATCAGTTAGCTCTTTCAACTGTTATTGTTCTACTTTATTCTATTGTTCTTGCTTCTCTTTTCACATATTTCATAGGTCGATTGAACTTTCAGCGAAGGTGAACCTACCTTGCGCCATAGATGCAATAGCTGCATAGAGTTTGTGTTGTAATAAATACCAAATGTATTAAGAGCTTCAATAGTTATATTACATAAAATACAATGAAAGATTTATTGTGAGTTCCTCAATATTTTGATTATATGTAAATGATATTTTAATAACTATACACATAAATGACTTTCGGTTACCCATATGTGCCAACTGGAAATTCTATAAGCAGAGTACTGAATCAGTAATATATATTAAACCTTTGAGTGCCAAGGTGCAAAGAGTGGATTGAACTTATATAAACGTATTCTTGATGATAATGTATAATAAAACCATAGTCTTTGAAGAACGGCTTCTCAAAGAGTCCTAGATTTGAAGAAAGGCCCCTCGATGTAGGACTTATAGGATTGGATGCAATATTTCCAGCCATGTTTGCTCAGCAATCATGGCATGGATGAAGAACTCCAATAATAATACACATAACTGCCTAATGCATGTATTATATGATGTTCTTAGAAGTGGCACCTCAGAGACATTAGTCATAGAAACATATTCTGAGGACAAGGACATGAAATATGTTAAGAAACAGAGTCCATATTGTTCACCGTTTCAATTATACTAGAAAAAAAACATATAAGTATCAAGGCCAAAAGGTGAGGGCAAAAAGATTATCATCATAATCTACAAGGATCAAACTCACTTTGAGATAGCAAGTACAAGATAAAATTCATCTTATCTTCAGCAGTTTGCAGCCTCCATCAGAACAAGCCCCCCAGCAAAAACCGCTCTTGAGCTTCATTTTAACTGTAATGCTACTGAGGGCTACTTTTTTTTTTTTTTTTACATGGGTTGAAGAAGAATATGAAGAAATAACTTAACGGAATTAAAAAAAAAAAAAATCATTCAGTTTTCTTAATGTTAACTTAAATTAGAAAACCTGCTAACCAGAGAGCTAGCCATATCTTTTCTACCTGTCATCTGCAGATGCTTCAAAACTCTTCTATATATCGAAACATTTGGTTTAAGACCTTTCTTGATCATTTCTAAAAGAATATTCTCCGCCATGACTCCATTTCTGTTTTTATCATGGAGGCTTGCAAGCAAACTGTACATCATGTTGCTTGAACTCTTATATTTATCAGCTGAACCAACCACATACTCATATGCCTCCTTGTATCGCTGCATGTTGAAATAACCCTTGATAAATGCAGCATGTGTTGCAGCCCGAGGTTCAAGACCTCTCACCACCATGTCATCCAAAAACTGAGATGCAACACTAAACTTCCCAAGTCTACAGAAGTTACATATAAAAATTTCATAGGTTACAGCATCAGGGGGGCAATTTTTTTCTGTCATTTCTTCAAACACCTTACAAGCCTCAGCATCTTCACCCTTCTTACATAAACTACTGAGGATAAAATTATAACTTCGACAGTTTGGTTCACACCCTACACGCCTCATCTCATCAAGCAAATCTCTAGCTGATTTAAAATCACCTTTCCGACACATTTCCCTGATCAATATAATGTAGTAAGAAACTTTCTTCTCTGTCTCCATTATCACATACTGAGCCATTTCAAAGAATCTAAGAACACTAAACATCTCAATCAACGCACGCACACCAGAAACACGACAAGAGCCCCCAACTTTATTCAACATCTCAACTACTCTCTTTATTTGTTTCCTAGTTGAAGCCTTACTCGAAATCATTACCGGCAAAAACCCAAATGCCTTATCAGTTAGACAAACTCGTTTTTCATTAAACTCTTCCAAAAGCAAATGCATTGTTTCAAAATCATTCAATCGCCCACAATTATCAATAACCAAACTACAAATGTCAAAATTATCATACAACTCAGGCTGGAAATATTTAATCCAGTTAAACAAGCGCAATGTACATACTTTCTCACAATTCAAAACCCGAAAAATCTCAATCATAGAAGCAGTAGACAATCTGACATTCATGGAATTCAATTTGGATTCCATTTCACTATCACTATCTCTAATCAACTGAATAATCTCTGAAACTTGCTTTGGAGTTGCAAATCTACCAATACCCTCGTTACCACGCTGAAAATTTCTATCATAGTTTACAATTAAAGAGGATGAAATGAGTCTACAAGAACTTTGAGATGAAAACAAGCCAAGTCCCAACCTGAGACATTTATAACCACTACAATTAGTTAAATGTGACGACTGAGAAGATCGACAAAATGGATGCCTCACAGAACAATTTGAAGAGGACCCATTCGTGGAAACGAAGCGATAAGAAGGATTAGAAGTGGGTTTTGAGCTGAAGTGACTAGAATTCAAGTTTTCGATGGGAGAGAATGTGGGCAAACCTAGGGTTTTCACATAGTTAAGATAGAAATTGGGGCTTAAAATTGAGAAGTACCTGAGCTTGTTCTTCGAAGATTTTGATAGCTCCATGATAACACAATGATGAAGATTTGGAAAACCACACTGAATGAACTTGTTTCTCACAAAGACGGAAAAGGGGTTTGGGTTTTAGATGGAGATGCTATTATATAGATTCACCTTTGTCTAAATGAATAAAACTCCCTATGGCCTAGGGAAATACAAAAGCCACCAAGTATGAGTACATTAACACACGTCCAAAATTTTATGTTAAATAAAATGTTGAAAATATCATTCTTTTCTTTTTTAACGAGGAACCTTGCTCTACTTTAGGTCTCAAACCTTTGACCCTTTAGGAACTTGTCTTCAAGCGATTGACCACACTAGACAAAAGCAAATCCCTGGTGAGTAACTAGTCTTACATCCAATACACCGAGTAAGATTAAGGGTTTTATCTTGATATGCTAATTTGGAGACTTGACCTCAAGTCTTATTGTAATACTTCGCTTAAGAAGTACATTATTATTGCCACTCAAACTGTCACAGGGTCTAAAAGCATGCACACAGATGATTGAATAATAGCACATGCACAAGAAGCAAGTCTTGCTACGTTCCCCGTGATGGAGATAAGTCTAAGCAGTGACTTAGCCAACCCAGAAATGCAACCTAGGAGATTATCAAGGCAACAAAATATAAATAAGCAACAATATAAAAATGAAATAGAACACAAAGATGTACAAGAAATATTTCATAACCTTTTATTAACAGAGGGAACAATTACAAAGTTTATGATAGGAGTTACAATTGTTTCAAACTCTCACATAATTCCTATCCCATACGACTTTTTTATAGGAACAAAGTGTTTCCCATGAATTTCCCAATATAACAAAGCATAAGACAACTTATATGGATTTGAGTACATCTTAACCAAAGTAATCAAGAAAGGTTGATATTATTCTTGCAATGGATAGCTTAAACCAAACCTACCAATTTCGAAGAAATCATGACACCCGAGGTGAACAAGCATAAGTTTGATTCACATATTTGAAAGAATTTGAAGCATCACAATTATCAAACATGGTGGCCTAAGGCATCCCAAGTCATCAAATGGCTTCAAATGAAGCCAAAAAAAAAAAAAAAAAAAAAGTCGATTTGGATGAGAATTAGGCCATAAACAAGCTTAAAAAAAATAAAAAATCCAAACAGAGCTAGGAATTGCATGAAGATGAAGCAACCCATGCGTATGCCTATGCACTCGCTCATACATTCCCCTCGTACGCTTTTCTATCCTACACGCATGCCTGCGCACATGCTTGTGTGACCTTCTCTGCATTCTTCCAACCTTTACGCATGCCTTTCACTCACACCCACTCATCAAACCATGTAATCATCTAACTCATATACATGCCTAGGCGCATGATCATGCTAATTCCCATGCACAACATCTGATTTTTGTAAAAAAAAAAAAAAAAAAAAAATCTATGTAAATTATCTCTTGTATCTTCCTTTATCTAAATTGTATTAAGGGCATTTTTGTCAATTCGTTAAGCTTGTAAGACACTTATTTAAGTGTCAAATTCTTCCATGTAAGACATTTTTGAATTTGAATATTAAGAAAAGTTCTCTCTAAAGCTTGCATACTTTGCTTTGATTCTTCTAGATACTTGTTGGTTCTAGAATTACTTTTTACCTCTTTGTCAAATCTTCTTGCAAGGAAAGTTATTAACAAGAACTGAAGTTTGTGGATAACTTTTCCTTTAGGCTTGTTATCTTCCTTGCATTAGCCCAATCTCAAGTAAGTATATGTATGATTGTATGTCTATGGATTACTCTCATTCTTACATTTCTACCCTTGGAAAATTGCATGTTGGTTGTGTGTTGAGGTATTGTGTGTTGATTGTAGATCTTAGGAGGGTGATTATTGATCAACAATTCTCAAACACTTAAAAAAAGTATGATCAGTTAGCATAACACTGCTGGCTTTTATAGGTAGCTTTTGGAAACTCATTCACTCAAGCCTGGCCAATAGCCTAGCTGCTTAGGCATTCATGCAAGAGCTTTGAGCTACTTGCCTTCTATACACTGAAGGAACCTTGTAATACAACATGCTTGTAGAGAATAATAAGAGTTGGTATGAAAAAAGTCTACTAGAGCTGAGCATATCTGCCCTTATTTTGATTTAGCCAACTAATTGGAGCAATCATGTAGAAAAGGTTGTCAAACAAAATTATCCTAACTTAACAGCTTCACATATAAACCCACCAGTTGCCTAAAGCATACACCATTCACCTACTCATGATAGGAGACAAATGTTTATGCCAATATGTTGCCACTTTGTCTGTCTAGTTGGCTTCATCAAGTAAATGCCAATGCCAGTGCTAAAGTAAGCACGTTTCCTTTACTTCCTTGATTATAGAAGTTGCACCATGCCAATAGAGGGCCATGACATGTATAACCCATGCACGAGCTTGAGTTTTAGTTAATACTTACTAACAAACCCACTCCCACTTGAAGAGGCTGATGCCCTTATCGGGTGGTTCTTGAAATAGTATCTAATTTCTTTATCAAACTACCATAAGTCATTTTCCTTTTCCTAAACTAGGTCTTAGATGTCTTCCTATAAGATCAAGAATGAAGTTTTTCAATTTTTCTTACTTGCATCTTTTATCTTATCTTCTATAATTTTTGACAACTTTTGGGTGTATTCTTTCAAATAGTAGGAAAAGCTTTTATATTCTAAGGTCGATTCTTATTAGAAGAGTATAAGGGTATTAAGAAGCTTACATGAAATGTAAGATGAATTTTCATTTTGTCTGATAGTTCTAAGCGGTAAGTAATAGTGCTAGCTAGTTTCAAGACTCTAAAAGGACTATCATATTTTTTGTCTATCACTTTTTCCATATATGAGGGATCAATTTAAGCAACACCAAATCCCTTCTTTAAATTCTAAGGGTTGTTAACATTGGTCTGCATATTTCTTCATTCTACTTTATGCTTTGACCAAGCTATCAAAGGCCTGTTTAATTAATTCTTGCTTATCCCTAACAAACTAATAAGCTACAGGTAATGTACCTTGAGATTTTTGTTTTGCTACCTCTAAAGGAGTCAAGGGTTATTGTCCTAAAGCCAATTCTACTGGGCTCATGCCTATTGCTAAAGTTTTATACACATTGTAACAAAATTGGGCAATATTAAGTAAAGTTACCTAATTTCGCTAGCTTGTAGTGACATAGTGTCATAGGTACTCTTTAAACAAAGCATTCATCCTTTTCGCCTGTTCATTGGTCTGAGAGTGATTTGTAGTAGAGAATTTTAATTCAAAGCCCAACAATTTAAACAAATAGGTCCAAAATTTACCTATAAACCTAGTATTATGATCATTAATGGTATCTTTAATTAACTAGGAAAATTTCACCATGTGTTTAGAGAATAATTTAGGAGTAGTATTGGCTTGGTAAGCCTTATGAGTAAAAATAAAAATAGCATCCTTGGGGAAACATTTAACAATAACCAAAATATATCCCATACCATCAATAAGTGGCAATCGCGAAATGAAATCCATAGATATTGATTCCCATAGACGTTTTAAAATAGGTGGAGATTGCAACAATCTAACTTGCTTCCTTTTTTCGACTTTATCTTATTGGTAAATCAGACAAGTATTGACGTACAATTTAATGTCTTGATCTATCTTTGGCCAACAATAAATTTCGAGTAATACGGCAATTATTCTCCCAATTCCTAGATGTCTTATTTATTGTGGCTTATAAGTCTTATGCATAAGCTCTCTTTTAATTCCTCATATCTTTGGTTTATACATTTTGCCACCCCGCACATACAAAAGATCATCATCTTGCCAATATTTTTATATTAAGCCCTTTTGCACTTGCTTCTTTATTTGATTATAAATAGGATCCAAAGTTGTTGAGATTTAATTATATCAATGAAATTAGAATAAACAGAAGATATAGAAACAACATACCCTGCAATATGCTTTTGACTAAGAGCGTCTACAACTTGATTTTCCCATCCTAGTCTATGTGTCTAGATAAAGTCAGATTCAGTAAGGAATTCTTACTACCTTGCTTGTTTCAAAGGTAGCTTCTTCTATGTTTTAAAATAGGGGTTAGACACAATATCAATGACTACAATGAATTGTGTCCCTAAGAGATAGTGTCTCGAAATACTAAGACAATACATAATAGCCAATATCTTTTTTTTCATGAGTTAAATACCTCTATTCAACTTTATTAAGCTTCCTACTTTTGTATAAGGTGTCTCTCATGGATTAAGACCTCGCCAATTGTTTTATCTGATACGTTAGTGTGGTCTTCAAAAGGCAAGGAAAAATAAGGCAATTTCAATACCAATTTAGATGTAATGACATTTTTCAATGCTTTAAAAACTTCATGATAAGTTTGAGACCATTCCTACTTGGTATCCTTTTTCAATAGATCCATAAGAGGAGTAGCTTTCAAATAATAGTTTTAAATGAATCATTAATAATAATTCACCAATCTTAGAAATGATAGTAATTTTGAAACAGAAGTAAGAACAAGCCAATCAAGAATTGCTTGAATTTTCCTTCCAACCATTTGAATATTTCTACCATTAATCTTGTGCCTTAAAAAAAGAATCTCTTAGACAAAGAATTTACATTTTTCCTTATTAAGATATAAAGAATTTTTCTTTAATTTTTAAGCACTTTCTCTAAATGTATCACATGTTTATCCAAAGAATTGTTATACACAACAGTATCGTCCTAATATACTACTACAAAGCAATCAAGATACTTATACAACACATCATTCATTAAATTATAGAATGTTGTAGGAGCATTAGTTATGTCAAAAGGTATTATATGAAATTCAAATAACATATACCTTGTAACAATTATAATTTTTGGCTCATCACCTTTTACAATTCTAACTAGCCAATATCTAGAATGCAAGTCTAGTATAAAAAAGTGAGTTACCTTTGCTAAATGATCAACAAGATATTCCATATTCAAGACTAGGTATTTGTTTTTCACAATGATTTTATTTAGTACCAGATAATTTATGCATATTCATAGACCACCATCTTTCTTCTTTTAAAATAGGCTAAAGGCACCAAAAAGAGCTTTCGAAGGTTACATAAAACTCACATCAAGTTGCTCATTCAATTGTTTCCATAATTTTGCTAACTCTAAAGCGGACATTCTATAAGGTTGAAGGCTTCTTTTCTTGCTCAAGCTCAATTTTATAATCCACAGACCATCGTAGAGGTAAGGATTTAGACAATTTTGAGGGCATAACATCCTGATATTTCTTTAGTACTTTAGCAACACAATTCGAGTCTTTGTAATCCTTTGACTTAACAATATTTAATCTTAATATTCATCTTATTTATCTTATCCTTGGACTACTTCTACTAAACCTGGATAATCAACTTAAGCATTTCATCTTTGAACTTAGCCCTTAAACTTACACAATAAAAAAGAAAAAAGCCTTTGACAAAGAGAAAAAGGGTTATTAAAAGTGGACTTCCCATTATTAAATCATTTTAATGACGAAAAAAATCTCATTGTCACCCATTATTGAAGCCTCTTCTATTATAAATATTAATAATAGAACATGTTACATCGTTAAAATAAATAGCTAAGGACGTAAATCTCGTCATTCAAAATAGTAATAATAATTAATATTCTTGTTACTACAACATTGATTGATTGTTGAAAATAATAATAATGATGACTATTTTTATCGTTATAGCATTATTTACCAGTTACTAAACATAATATTCACAACAAATATTTTTGTCATTATAATAATATCTACCAGTCATTAAATATGATATTAACGACGAACATTCTTATTGTTATAACAATATTTATGTCACTAAACATAATAATTACAATAAATATTACTGTTATTATAATTATATTTACTCATCATTAAACAGAATAGTTATGATTAATATTCTTGTCATCATTACAGTTTTTACTAGTAATTAAATGTTTTATCAATAATAAATTTTTCTAATTTTTTAAACTACTAGTTATTAAACATATTATGAATGATAAATGTTTATGTTATTACAAGATAATTTTTTAGCTAATAAAAATTACAAAATAGTAAATATTTTCATCGTTATAGTCATATTTAATTTAATTGTCACTAAAATAACAGTAGGGTTTTAAAATATAGTAAGAATGACGCTAATTATAAAAATTTAATCCTCAATTAATTTAATAAAAGCAAGATATTTACAAAATATAATCATTGAAATTAATAATATACTAATTATAATCATTATAAGAATTTCTATATGATCAATAATTATAAAAAAACTATAAGATTTTTATTATTTTAATCTCTCCTTATAATTGAAATAAAAATATAGTTACAAGTGTCATAATAATTCATGTATTAATTAAAATCAATACCAAGTCTTCCTCACTTAACTTGTATCTTCAAATACCTAAAATTGTGAAGAAAAAAACAAGTCAACAAAACTTTTATACAAAAATGTAAACAAAGAAAACAAACTACAAACAACAAAGCATGAGATAGAAGTAGTAAAACTTCAATTTTGTTTATTTTTCCTAATTCAATGCTTCTAGTTATACTATTACATATATAAATATATAAATATATAAACTGACACTTATCAATTAACTTTAATTCCTTACTACTAAAAAGAATTCAAGAATAGACAGCTTCATCAATACATATAGCCTCTCTTACGATCAAACTTACTTAGAATGCCATCAAGTTCACATATTACTTTCATATTTCTCTTTGACTGCACTTTATCATTGCCACTGCATACTCAACAACAATCAGTTATTATCTTGCCATCACCACTGCACCTGGAGCAAGTAGATGCCTATAAATCATACGGTAAGATCAATGTTTATACCTTACAATATGTAGACCAATAAATAAAATGACAAAGATAAACCAAGTAACACATAATTGATGCTACTAGCTCTCATATGAAAAGACTTATTAAAGAAATATTAATGCATCTTGAATTTTAGGCATTTATATCATAAGTATGTTAATCTTGGTTGTCTTAAAAAAATATTAAATTATGATTATTTTACTCCAATCAGTCTAAAATCATAATCTAAGTTAATAGAACTTTTTGGTTTGTGACAAGTTGCATTATATTTCTATTCACTTTAATCCATGTGGAGTTTAAACCCTAGCTCTTGAGCTTGTGTAACAATGCCTTACTCGCAAGGAATTACATAATGCAATTGTGAGAGGCCAGTCCCTCCCATAGTAACTAGTACTCGCACTCTCATCCTGATTCTAATAATGAAAAGTGAACATTAGTGGGCTGCCTTGTTGCAAAGGACATAAAAATAGCTTATCCTGACATGTTGCACTTCATTTCATGTAAAAGCAGAAAGTTATAGGTCCACCACCCAGGTTCCACGCACAAGTAATATACAGTCTCATTTACTGAACAACACAAAATTCAGAAGCAACTACAATGCAATAAACAGTCATTATTGTCTTTTTACCGTGTAAAATTACTTGTGACATAATTCCAAATGGTCCGTGTTTTCTTAACCCCTTCTCTACCCCCACAAGCATTACAAGATTGAATGCAACTATTAGATTTAGCACCTGTTCCACCACAACTATCACATATTTTAAAACAAGAAACTTCACTTTCATGCCTTCCTCCAAAAATTGATTCTTCGAATGCAAAGAAACTCACATTAAAAAAACACAAAACTCTGCGTTTAGACTACACACTTGAAGTAATAGGAGATATAATCATAAGATATTGTTCACTGATAGATCTCAATATTCTATTACCTTTTTTGTTATAAATTTATTGAAGTCATAAATTCTATTCGCATATATTTAATTAATAATCAAGGGCTTTGTAATAGATCAAATTTAATGATTACTCCCCATAAACTTATTGAACGTCCAAATCCCACTTTCCTTTGCTTCTTAGATTGAAGTTAATACCCCTAGCCTCACCCCTTCCTCCAAAGAGCCCATGTGAGCCACCAAAGAATGCATTTTATATTTTCAATAGATCAACCTGAAAATAAAATTTAAATATGTTAAATATCAGAAGCAAAATCATGCATCAAAAAGTACTTGAGTCCATCACCACACTAACAAAAAAGAGAAAAGCAAAAGAATTGGTCTCTGAAGGGCACATAGCAAAAAGAATTAAGTTCACATGACAACCAAAATATGGTTGTTTATAGAAGCCCTTTCAAACATGGCCTTACCCCTACTGAACAACTGCCTGATTCATCAAATTGTCCATTTATACCTTTCTCAGCAAAACAATCATATAAAGATATTTTCTCATTATCTGACAGGACTAATACAAATGCTTTATTAGCAAAGGAGATAAAGAAAGCACATAATGCATGTTACCAACATAAGCAATTAAGTTCGAAAAATTTTATAGGTTAGATCCCTAGTTCAGTATAAACTCATCACCACTAGAATTTAAAAATGCCACCAACAAGAAAATAATGAATCTAAGAAATAAATAAATGAAAATTCAGTACCAAACATTAAAGAACAACAATTAGAAAAAGAGAAATACTAATAAAAGTTTCCCGTATAAACAACTCTTACCTCTAGAAATGTGCAGTAATAGAAAAATGGAAGTAAACACTTGAAAACAATAATAGCAGAAAAAATTAATTCCCTAATACCTGTGTATTTAAACGATCCATATAATAGAATCTGCAAAAAAGGCCCGTTTGCTTTTTACTTCTCAAGGCTATTCAGTCATAAAGACAAGATGGCAAAAAAGCCAAATGTCTCATCTCAACCTTAAAAGTGTGATATAATAAATAATTTTTAAAATTAATGGGAACATACCACAAAATCCAACAATTTTCAACTTCGTAAAAATTATTATATCACTTTAGGTTCAGGCGACATGGTAACCTCGTCATGCCCATAGTCTACAATGGTCAATCTCCTTCTTCCCACTCCTCCTCGGATTTAAATGAGCCCCTAGTTGCTTCGGTGGTGTGAACAAGACTTGAGGCTGTTGTAGTATTGAAGTCTCGTCACTAATGACGATATCATCACCAACACTCACTATTGAATCCTCTTCTAAATTACTTGCTACCTGATTTTCATTGTCCGATTGTTGTTCTTCTTCGAGGTCATCCATCTCCGCCTTGTCTTCATCTTCATTGTACATAGAAAGCAGGGTGATTCCTTCCAATTTCTTCTTCTTCTTCAACGCCATCAAATCTAGGGTTTTGATTTCCATGATTTTTAATTTTAATTTTAGTGCGTAGAATTTCGTGAAGTGTAGCCTAGAATTTCTTATTTATTTATTTTTGGAAATTTAGAATTTTTTTATTTCAGACGAGCTAGAAAGGGTTTTGAGAAGGATGGAACTAAAATGGAAATGAAGCCAGAAGGTGCGTTTTATATGGGCTGGTTGGGCTCTGGCACAATTTGAATTTAAGTTGAGACTATAACCTTTAACATTTCCTCCACACCATAAAAGTTGTTCTGCACCTGAATCAAACGATCAGAATAGTAAGATTACTCTTACTCGAATATTAGCTGAGACAACTCAATTTAATCGTATCGGTGATAGATTTATTATATTATGATTTTTTATTTTTTAATAATTTTCCTAAAAACTCATAATCAATAGTAAATTTAATCTCACTCCAATTTTAGCTAAATTGTATAATTGGATGTGAATATATAGCTGAAGTGATTCATTATTGTGTTTGATTTTAACAATTGCTTTATATAACTCAAATTGAGATATAAATCATGTTCATATTGAATCAAATAATTTTTGGCTTTGAAGTCAAATTAAGTTAAACTCTCTTTAGTTTGAATTCGATTTAGTTTAAAAAAAAAAGTTGTCTTTTCCAATTTAAGCCCAACTCAAATTTAAGTCAAATTGAGTCAACATTCAAGATTAAACTAGTTTGGTTCTGACTCATCCCTACCAATAACGTCGGGCTTATGAGTTTTTTAGTAAAAAATTTTAATACTCATCATTAAAAATATAAATTTATTTAATATTAATGAGAGTATAAATAATCAACTGTTAAAATCATGAAATTTATATTTATAATGATCAAATATTTATCCTCTTATTATTTTTTCTCGCTAAAACTTTTTTTCTTATAGTGTTAGCTTAGCTTCTTTTAGTTTTAAATGATCATCGCACAACTCATAATTGATATCATGTATCATATCATGTATCTTGCCTCTTATACTACGTCATCACTTAATTTAGACGATTATAAGACTTTCTTATATTATACTTTAACTTCCCTTACATGTCTTACATATTCTTACTTGTCTTAACTATTATGTCATATCTTAACTTGTCTTAAAAGACAACTGGATCTTGAAAGACTCTATGAATATTATATATTATATCTCATGCATATAAGATCATATACTGAAAAACATATAAAACTATGCCCTACGGCCATGTCTGTAGATCATTAAAACTTTGTCCAAAAGCCATATCTAAAAATCATATAAATTTTTGCTAGAAGGCCATAGCTGAAAATCATTTAAATTTGCTCAAAAGCCACATCTAAAAATAATGCTTCTGGGATACTGAGTGTAGCATCTTAGATTCAGAAAACCCTTAGGAGAAGAGTTTTGGGTTAGAAATGAAATCCAGATATAGATTGAGAGTCTAGTAAAGTTCAGGGGTGAGTTAGTAAGTTTCCAGAGCCTGTGTGGCTTTCGTACGAATCCTTTCGAAAGGATTCGATCATGCGAATGCGCGGGAAATGAGTAATGCTCATTTCCCCTTGTGCACGCCTGTGCAGGTGAGCTGCATATGCATATCATAGGAAGTCATGCAGCATGAGAGAGGATCAAGGGATCCGAATTTAGCAGTATTCAGTATTCAAAACCCGATGTACGGGTAAGAGTAAGGGTGAACTCGAAGGGGCATCTGTGGGATTCAGCTTTCTGACACCAGTCAGAATGTTCAGCAATATTTCAGATTCAGCTTTCTGACACCAGTTAGAATGTTCAACAGCATTTCAGATTTAGCCTTCTGACACCAGTTAGATCGTTCAGCATAGTATATTTAGCTTCCTAGCTAGTAGCTAGACTGTTCAGCCCACATGGCCAGGATGTCGAATCCCTGTGTTCACCAAGTATGATCAGCACAGCAGGTACCTTCGGGTATATACAGATAGAGATATTCAGATGCATGCATCCATAGTATTTTCAGTTAGCATGGCATGACATACACATCATGACATGAATAATAATAATGATATCAGTAAATGAATGAGATTTAGATAATCAGTTTCAGATTTCAGGAAGCGACTAGATGTATGAATAGGGCCGAGATCAGGTATGTTTGATATTGTGTGTTGCTTGTTTGGGTTTTGAGGGAAGTAAGGAGCGCTTACTGGGTGATCTTTATCACTCATCCCCCTCCTTCTTCCATCCTTTTCAGGTGTTCGTGCTGTTGCCGAGGAGCGGGTGGTTCGAGGTTAGTGGGAGAGGGCCCACACCACAGTTTTGAGTATGCATAATTCAGTTTTGGACCTGATGGGTCATTTTGTAAACGTTCATGTATTCAGATATACAGAAACAATTTGTAAATATATGAAAAGGCCATTGGGCCCATTGTACAGAACAGTATGTATATTTCAGTGTTATGTATTTCAGCTTCCGCGTGTATTGTATTCAGAATGTATTGCAGTTTTAGTTTTATTATTTTCGTAGGATTCCTATCACGGGTACTCGTATTTTTCAGATTATTAATAAAAAGTCCATTAGTATTCAGCAGCAGGGGTACTCATGGCGGCGGGTCCTACATTAGTGGTATCAAAGTCGTTTTCTGTGCCATTTCAATTGAGATTTGAGTTGTAAGTGTGTGGTGCCTGTTTTCTCTCCTTCGCAGCCATCGTCCAGACCCTCCTCACAGCACAGTCAGGTATTTATTTCCAGCTTTGATTGTGTTATGTGTTTCTAACCCCCAATTTGTTGTGATGCTATAGATAAAGATGAATATGTCCCTAGATGCATAGATGAGACAGACAGTAGTTCACCCGCCCGTCCTATGAGTGTTAGTGATAGGCGGTGATCTCAGAGTACCTCTCATATGTCTATGAGACCAGAGCAGTTGAGAGAGATGATTGGGGATACAGTTAGAGAAAGCCTCTAGCGAGCTGGAGTGGGTAATGTTCAAGAACCAGATAGAGTAACTCCTCCCCAGTATGAGAGTTATCAGATTTCGAGACGAAGAAGACAGTCTCAGTCACAGTTTCAGTCACAGCCACAGTATCAGTATCAGTATCAGTCTCAGCCTCAGTCAGTTAGAGACAGATATCATTATCCAGCGGGTTATACAGATTGTGGTCAGAGTGTGAGTACATAGACAACTGGTACTAGTTCCTCAGAGAGACTTCATCCTATCTACCATCTGTCAGGGTCATTTCAACCAGTGAAATTCAGTAGATCCAGGGATCCAGCAGTGGTAGAAGAGTGGGTAGAGTCAGTGGAGAGTGTTATGGGTCTCTTCACATTATCAGAGAGAGAGAAGGTTCGATATGTAATGTTCCTTCTCAGGGGTGATGCCAAGGTTTGGTGGGGTCTAGCCAAGGCCTCCATTAATGAGGAGCAGTTGACATGGGCATAATTCAGACAACTGTTTGATGTTGAGTACAGGAGTACAGAGATGATTTATGCCAAGGCCCAGGAGTTTATTGATTTGACTCAGGGATTTAGTTCAGTTAAGGAGTACGCCACCAAATTTAATGCTTTGGTGAGATTTGTCCCTAATTTGGCAGGGACCGAGATGGGCAGAGTTCAGAAATTCATCCATGGCTTGCACCCTATAATTGCCAATAATGTGATGACAGGAGCAGATCCTCCCCAAAGATTCAATGATGCCCTGGGGAAAGCGCTCAGATCAGAGGTTGGTTTACAGAGGATGGGTGCCATGAGTAGAGCATCTGAGAGGACAGAGGATAGAGACAGAGGGAAGAGACCGATGTCAGCTAAGAGATTAGCCAGAGGTTTTCAGAGTCAGAGACAGAGACCAGTACCCCAGCCGCCACCGTGTTCTAGATGTGGCAGGCATCATCCAGGGGAGTGTTTAGTCGGCCAGATTGTTTGTTATTAGTGCTATCAGCCAGGACACATGATGGCAGCGTGTCCAGCCAGAGGTGGAGCTAGTGTTGGGTCGAGCAGAGGTGGAATTGGTCAGTTCAGAGGCCGAGGAGGTCTACCCAGAGGTGGAGTTAGAACTGAGAGAGGTGGAGTAGACATTCCCAGAGCTGGTGGCAGAGCACCTGAGGGAGGTTCTGATCCTTCGAGAGTAGGTGGAGGCAGAACCAGAGTTTATGTTGTTCGTCAGGAGCAGGCAGAGGCCATTCCTCATGTAGTGACCGGTCAGTTACTTTATTTTGATACTCCTTTGTATTTGTGAGGGCAGAGTCGACAATATGATGATCTCCTGTATCCAGGCAAGTAAAATGATGAGACAGGATTGTATTGGATACTTGGCCAATATTGTATGCAGCAGTTCAGTGGGTCCGAGTATCGAGGAGGTGCCAATGGTCAGAGACTTTCCAGATGTCTTTCCAGATGAGTTGCCAAGGTTACCTCTAGATAGAGAGTTAGAGTTTAGTGTTGAGCTTCTCCCTGGTACGACTTCAATCTCTAAGGCCCCGTACCGGATGGCTCCAGCTGAACTCTAGGAGTTAAAGAAGCAACTTCAGGAATTGATAGATAAAAGATTCATCAGGCCTAGTTGTTCACTTTGGGGAGCTCTGATTTTGTTTGTTAAGAAGAAAGATGGGTCGATGAAGATGTGTATCGACTACAGGGAGCTGAACCGAGTGACAGTAAAGAATAAGTATCCCCTGCCAAGGATAGATGACCTGTTTGATCAGTTGAGAGGCACAACTGTATTTTCGAAGATCGACCTGAGATCTGGATATTATCAAGTCAGAGTGGCAGAGAGAGATGTTCCCAAGACAGCTTTCAGGACCAGATATAGGTATTATGAGTTCGTAGTCATGCCATTTGGGTTGACTAATGCCCCAGCGATTTTTATGGATCTAATGAACCGGGTGTTTCATGATTGCTTAGACCGGTTCGTGGTAGTTTTCATAGATGACATTCTGGTATATTCCAGGTGTGTGGCAGAGCATGAGGAGCACCTCAAATATGTGCTTCAGAGGCTGAGGGACAGACAACTGTATGCCAAGTTTTCCAAATGTAAGTTCTAGCTTGACAGAGTAGCATTTCTGGGTCATGTGGTTTCAGCAGATGACATTTTAGTAGACCCCAGCAAGGTAGAGGCAATATATTAAGTTGGCCAAGGCCGAAGATAGTAAAAGAGGTACGAAGCTTCCTTGGGTTGGCAGGCTACTACAGGAGATTTATTGAGGGATTCTCTAGCCTAGTGAGACCTCTCACTGCCTTGACTAGGAAAGAGGTTCCATTTGTATGGACAGATGAGTGTGAGCTACGTTTTCAGGAGCTCAAGCAGAAGTTGACCAGTGCTCCAGTTTTAGCGCTACCTCAAGAGGGGGTAAAGTTTGACATTTACACAGATGCGTCCCATCAGGGGATCGGGGCAGTTCTGATGCAAGATGGTAGGGTCATTGCCTATGCCTCTAGGCAATTGCGAGATCACGAGTTGAGGTACCTTACCCATGATCTGGAGTTAGCTGCAGTTGTATTCGCCTTGAAGATTCGGAGACACTATTTATATGGGGTTAAGTGTAGCATTTATTTAGACCATAAGAGTCTGAAGTATTTCTTCACCCAGGAGGAGCTTAATATGAGACAGAGGAGATGGTTAGAGCTGGTGAAAGACTATGATTGTGACATCAGATATCACCCAGGGAGAGCTAATGTAGTGGTTGATGCCTTGAGCATGCGAGTGGCCTTATCCATTCTTTTAGTTCAGAGAGAGTTGCAGTATGAGATTGCTAGAGAGCAGATTGAGATAATGATTGTAGGTTTTTCCAGACTTCATATCAGATCCTCACTGTATGATGAGATCAGAAACAGTCAGATGTCAGATGAGTAGACTCAAAGTATGATTCAGAGGATGTTAGAGAGATCAGTGCCAGATTTTGGGTTCAGAGATGAGATCTTGAGATTCAGAGACAGAGTATGTGTACCACAGAGTTCAGAGTTGAGGTAGAAAATTTTGTCAGAGGCACACAGTATGATGTATTTAGCACACCCAGGCAGTACAAAGATGTACCAAGATCTCAAGAAGAGTTTTTGGTGGTCAGACATGAAAAAGGACATAGCAGACTTTGTCTCCAGATGTCTGATATGTCAGCAGGTTAAGGGAGAGCACTAGAGACCCTCAGGTTTACTTTATCCCTTGAGTATTCCTGAGTGAAAGTTGAAAGATATTTCTATGGATTTCATTTCTGGTCTTCCCAGAGTTCAGAGAGGATATGATGGTATATGGGTGATAGTGGACTGACTCAGCAAGTCAGCTCATTTTTTGCCAGTCAGACAGGGTATGTCTACAGATCAGTTGGGGAGATTGTATATCAGAGAGATAGTCAGACTTCATCGTGTTCCCAGGACTATAGTATCAGACAGAGACTCCATATTTCTGTCAGCTTTCTGGAGATCATTGCAGAGAGCCTTTGTAGCATCCCAGGTTAGAAAAGCCCTTAGGGGTAGAGTTTTGGGGTTAGAAATAGAATTCAGGAATAGATTGGGAGTTTATCAGAATTCAGGGGTGAGTTGGTAATTTTCCAGAGTAGTGTGGCCTTCGTATGATGCCTTTAGGGAGGTTTTAATCATGCGAAGCGCGGGAAATGGATTTCATCCATTTTCCCAGGCGCACTCCCGTGCGCCAAGCCTGCACGCCCGTGCAGGTGGGATAAAAGAAAGAGAGAGACGGGAGATTTGCATTTCTCACCCATTTCAGTCAGCTTTCTTCTCCTTTTCAGCAGCTTCTAGCCCTAGGAGAGAAGTCCAGCTTCTAGCAGCTCCCAATGCAGCCAGAGATCAGAGAGAATAGCTTGAGTTTAAGCTTCCAGCAGCCATGTCGAGAGGTAAGTGTTTCTTACTCTCTCCTTCAGTTTTCCAGCTTGTTTGATGTGGATGGAAATGTGAGTTTCCATTCCTAGCTTGAGATGTTATGCTTGTATGTATGTATGATGATGAGATGATGATTATATGTTGATTGCCATGCTTATTTTCCACCCAGAACCATGCATGCTTTGCTGTGTGTGTGTAGTGTGAGAAAACTTGATGTGTTAATGGTGGAATCAGTAGAGATGGATGGATGTTGAAATTGATGATTGATATGTGTTATTAGAAGTGCCATTTATATATGTTTCCAGTTAATTTCAGTTTGGATGAGGTTTGGGATGGTATCCAACACGTTTCAGATGAGCCATGTCTGAGCAGAGCAAGACACACGATCGTATGCCCGCAAGAGCACGCCCGTGTGCCCTTGTTTCTGCAAGGACACGGCCGTGTGCACTTCGTGCACATGGGCAGAAAACGCAGGGACACGACCGTGTGTCCTGAGGGACACGGCCGTGTGTCCCATTTATTGCATGAAATGGCCAGAATTCCAGAAGCACACACGCCCAGACGCACGACCAGCACACGGTCCCGTGTGCTGAGGCACACGCCCGTGTGCCTTTGCCTGCACGGCCGTGTGTGTGTGCTACACGACCGTGTGCTTTCCTTGCACGGCCGTGTGTCAGCCAGTTTCTTCCAAAAATTCAGAAATTGATTTATTAAAGGTTTGGTAATCCATCCAAAGGCAATCAGACATCAGATAATTCAGAATTCAGTTAAGAATAGAAGCATATGCATTCAGAGCATAGCATATAGTCTGAACGAGGATCCAGGGATCCGAATTCAGTAGTTTTCAGTAGTCAGAACCCAATCTATGGGTTTCAGTTTTGGGGTGAACTCGAGGGGGCATCTGTGGGACCCAGCTTTCTGACACCAGTCAGTCAGCTCAGTAGCAGTACAGTTTCCAGCTTTCTAGCCAGTAGCTAGAATGTTCAGCCCACTTGGCCAGGATGCCGAATCCCTGTGTTCATCAGCCTGATCAGCACAGCAGGTACCTTCGGGTACATTCAGTTAGATGCTCAGATACATGCATCATCAGTCATTTTCAGATTCTAGCTCAGCATGTCATTTCATATATTCATATTGACATGCATTAATCAGAAATCAGTAACCAGATAACAGAATAATCAGATAACAGCAGTAATCAGATAAATCAGATTCAGTGCCAGCAAGCGATTAGATGCATGAATAGGGCCGATCAGGTATGCATGCCCTTGTTTGCTGCTTGCGTGGGTTGAGGGAAGTAAGGAATGCTTACTGGGTGATCTTTATCACTCATCCCTTTCCTTCTTCCTTCCTTTTCAGGTCAGTTTGCTGCTGGCGAGGAGCGGGTGGATTGAGGCTGGCGAGGAGGACCCACACACACTCTCCAGTTTGTATTTTATTTTCAGTTGGACCTGTGAGGTCTTGTACTTGTACGTTTTGTAAATGTATATGTACTCAGATGTAAAACAGTTGTACAGAGCAGTTATATATATATAGTAAAGCCAGTTGGGCTCATTGTATATTTCAGTTTCAGCTTCCGCTTGCAGTGTAAATTAGATCAGCAGTAGTATTGCTTTTTCGTAGGATTCCCGTCTCGAGTACCCAAGTTCCAGTTTATTGAATAAAAGATCAGTTTCTTTCAGCAGCAGGGGTACTCGGGGCGGCGGGTCCTACAGCCTTAGGGATTAGATTGTAATTCAGTTCAGCATATCACCCTCAGACAGATGGCCAGACTGAGAGGGTAAATAAAATTTTAGAGGATATGCTCAAAGCCTGTTGTATGGACTTCCAGACCGATTGGGCAGAGTTAATTCCTCTTATGGAGTTTGCATATAATAATAGTTATCAGGCGACTATCCAGATGACTCCATTTGAGGCATTGTATGGTCGAAAGTGCAGATCTCCTCTTCATTGGAATGAGATTGGAGAGAGAGATCAGGGATAGGTTCCCAGAGTTATTCAGGAAATTCTTAGGTCAAAATTTTTATAAAGGGGGAGGAAATGTAGCATCCTAGATTCAGAAAAGCCCTTAGGAGAATAGTTTTGGGGTTAGAAATGAAATCCAGATATAGATTGGGAGTCTAGTAAAGTTCAGAGGTGAGTTAGTAAGTTTCCAGAGCCTGTGTGGCTTTGGTACAAATCTTTTCGGAAGGATTCGATCATGCGAATATGCAGGAAATGAGTAATGCTTATTTCCCCTTGTGCACGCCCATGTACCTTAGATGCACGCCCGTACAAGTGGCTAGTATATAAGAGAGCCGAGAGAAACTTAGTTTATTTTCTCACCCACTTTGCATTTTCAGCAATTTCTCTCTTTCATTTCAGTTCCTCCCAACCTTAGAGAGGAGATTCCACAACAAGTAGCTCCCAATCCGGTTAGAGAGCAAAGAGAATAGTTTGAAAGAAAAGCTTTCAGAGGCAATGGCCGTGTGCACAACCAGAATAGTACACACACGCCCGTGTGTCCTGAGGGACACGACCGTGTGTAGCATTCTCAGTGAAACACGCCCAGATTCCAGTAGCTTGCACTGCCAAACGCACGACCAGCATACAACCTCGTGCGTCTGGGCACACACCCATGTGTCCATGACATGCACGCCCGTGTGTGAGCCATGCACACCCGTGTGCCTTGCCCACACGCCCGTGCACCTACAATTTTCCAGAAAAAGAAAAGAAAATGAGAAATAAAACATGGGAAATTTATTTAATGGCTAAAATGCTTCAGATAAGCATCAGATAAGCATGAATTCAAATAATAAGCTGCATATGCATATCATAGCAAGTCATGCAACATGAGAGAGGATCAGGGGATCCGAATTCAGTAGTATTCAGTATTCAAAACCTAATGTACGGGTAAGAGTAAGGGTGAACTTGAGGGGGCATCTGTGGGATTCAGCTTTCTGACACCAGTCAGAATGTTCAGCAGTATTTTAGATTCAGCTTTCTGACACCAGTCAGAATGTTCAATAGCATTTCAGATTTAGCCTTCTGACACCAGTCAGATCGTTCAGCATAGTATATTTAGCTTCCTAGCTAGTAGCTAGACTGTTCAGCCCACATGGCCAGGATGCCGAATCCCTGTGTTCACCAAGTCTGATCAGCACAGCAGGTACCTTCGGGTACATACAGATAAAGATATTCAGACGCATGCATCCACAATATTTTCAGTTAGCTTGGCATGACATACACATCATGACATGAATAATAATAATGATATCAGTAAATGAATGAGATTCAGATAATCAGTTTCAGATTCCAACAAGCGACTAGATGTATGAATAGGGTCGAGGTCAGGTATGTTTGATATTGTGTGTTGCTTGCTTGGGTTTTGAGGGAAGTAAGGAGCGCTTACTGGGTGATCTTTATTACTCATCCCCCTCCTTCTTCCATCATTTTCAAGTGTTCGTGCTGTTACTGAGGAGCAGGTGGTTTGAGGCTAGCGAGAAAGGGCCCACATCACAGTTTTGAGTATGTACTATTCAGTTTTAGACCTGATGGGTTATTTTGTAAACGTTCATGTATTCAGATATACAGAAACAATTTGTAAATATATGAAAAGGCCATTGGACCCATTGTACAGAACAGTATGTATATTTCAATGTTATGTATTTCAACTTCCGCGTGTATTGTATTTAGAATGTATTGCAGTTTTAGTTTTATTATTTTCGTAGGATTCCTGTCACGGGTATCCGTATTTTTAGATTATTAATAAAAAGTCCATTCAGTATTCAGCAGCAGGGGTACTCGTGGCGGCGGGTCTTACACTAAGAAACATATAGTATAAAGTCAATAGAAAGCATAAAATTTAAAATCTAAATATGTCAGTTGTAATTAAACTAAAATTATAAAACTGTTTACTAATCAAATTGATGGAATACAAGGAATTAACACCTTGGTTGTATGAGTTCTTGAATTGAAGCAGATAATTGACATTTTATTGATCAAGCAAAGCATTCTATTTGGCAAATGTAATATCCTATATTGATAAATGCTAATCCTTATTGTTTAGGAGTGCAAACTTGTAAATACACCCTCGTATTCACCTTATAAAACGTTTATGCATAAAACATGTTAGTTTGAAATTTGAAAACATATTAACTGAGGTTGAAACCAAAAACCATATCTAAAACTATATTGTAAAAAATTGAAAACTATTATTGTGTTGATTAGACAAGTAAGACATAGTGATTTGATACCTTGGATGAGTGAGTTCCTAAACTGAAGCACATAACCAACACTTCACTAGTTGAGCAAAGCATGTTAGTTGATGAATGTAATAGCTACACTGATAGGCGTTAATCTTTACTAGTCAAAAGTGCAAACTTACATGTGCCCCCTCATATCTTCCTTATGAAAACATATCTAAGGAATCATATTGTAAAAATCATGAGAAAACATGCACTATTCAAAACAAAGTTCAGAAAACATGTTAAAATTATTTTTGATGCGTGATCTTGTAGAACGTCATATTTTTGCATGCCATGAATGATAAAATGCTATTATTCTTTGAGTACAATACCTCCATTGGTTATGAGGGAAAATAAAGTCACTAAATCTTGATTATATTTCTTAAATCTACTTGAAGCATTGGAAAACTTTCCTCCTTTCTATGTGTACACATGATGTAAGCTTTGTCATTTCAATGACATCAAGTATGAAATTACACCCTTAAATGGACTTTTTGTAAAAAAAAAAAAAAAGGTAAAATGGTCATTTTACAAATGAAATAATGCAAACTATGGAATGAAGTAAGCAATGGCAATGAGATTTATGAGAAAATCGAGTAAAAATAGTCACAAAGGAGGTGAATAGTATTTAACAACATAAAAGATAACTTAGGGTAACTTGGTCTTTTCACAAAAATTTGTATGAATCAAGTTATCCATACTTGTGTACCAAGGGCAAGTTAGTCATTTTTCTAGTGGATAAATATGAGTAAAAGGCTTAATAACTTAGCAAAATTGCATTAAATGAAACTAATGATTATGTTTATTCGTAAAAAGACAAAAAAATGCTCTTATAAGGAAAAAGAAATGCCTAATATGTATTTGTAATATTTTCAATAGACCAATAAGAATTTATTAAGAGAGGATATAAATTGGAATATGGAATTATTACAAAAATGAGTGTTAAATTCATTCTTATAATAGGGGAGACCATTATCTTCTTCAAGCTTCCATTTTCTTTCAAAAATACCATAATCAAGTTCTCTCTCTAACCTCTCTCAAGAAATCAACATAGTTCTTGAAGGAGAAGAGAATCTATATCATTAAGGCTTTAGTTTCAAGTAAGTAAGATAATATTTCAAACCTAGTTTTATATTTAATGCATAAAAGGAAGAAAACTCATGTAAATTTAATTATGTAGGTAAAGGTGGAAGATTGGGGTAAAGTTTTGAGAAGTTTAGTGCTCTTGGACCCCAAGGGAAGGGGAAAACCTCCCTTTTATCTACTATTTGTACTATTTGCTATAAAATTCCTTGAATGAATTCATAGATGTAAAGTTTATATTATGCATTGGACATGTCTTGGCTGTGGAAAGGATGAAGTGATCATTATTGTTATATAACTTTATCTCTTATATATTGGCAGTATGGTTTTAGTTAAAATGCCATTACAATCTAGGTTGAACTAACTTAAGGCCAAGACAAGGAAGTTGTATCCTAATCTCTTAACTTTCCAAAGCCTTATAAATAAGGTCTATATGAGTTGTTTAGCCAAAGTTATGGTGGATTTATTGAGAACTATACAAAATAGACTACATTGTTTTTGAACATGTGAATCTTGGCTGAAATTAGACATGTGACTGAATGATAATCAGCCATTCGCATAAGAAATATAGTTTTATGTCTTAGGTTTCTACAACCATAAGAATTACATTAATCTAATGTCTAAGGAAAAAGTTATAGCTATATTAGTGCAACATATCCAAATTGACAATAAATAAATTTTAAGTTTCATAGGATTCACATATATGATTTAACGCATTTAGAGGGAGGTTTTATGGCCATATATAAATAGGTGAAAGATGGAATTTGATTTATGACTTATGATTTTGGGAATGGACAACAAGTGAGGAGAATAATTAACATGAAAAATAAATGTCTAAGAATATGAAATATGATACGTCCATGTATATGCTATGAGTAAATAAATAGTTATGTAATGGAATTTCATTTCCTATGTTTGCACTAAACATTTAAATGCAATAGACATGTTTAATAAACATATATATTAAGGATTCATGAAAGATTAAAGACATTTTTTTTAGTCTCTTGAAATGTATATCAAGAAAGAGAAATAAAATTCATATAAAAAGAAAAGAATCATGAATCTTTTGAGGTGACGACCAAGACGAAGTACTGGCTTAAACAAATCCAATTAGATAATTAAGATTAAAGTTAAAGATAAGAATGAGGATCATGATATACTCATATTATGTTTCATATAGCCTCTTTAAGTCGTTTAAGTATTATTAATGTAATATGTTTATGTGTATGCGTAAAATGACTTATAACTATGCTAGGGTGCAATTATATGTGATATGTTGTATGAACATGTATGTACATGTTTATGCCCACCTATTATACATAAGATATCTTATGAAATGATGATGAATTGTTACGTTGGCTTAGTATATAGTTCATGTTGGGGAAAGTTCAAGGCATATCCATGCATCTTAAATAAATTCTATTGTATGTTTGTTTATAAATGAAAATAATGCATTATCGCATAATGATGGAGATCATGACCCCAAATGCTAAAGATATATATATATATATATATATATATTCATGGGACATGCATACATGACTTGTTTTTATGCAAATGGCTAATGCTAAAGGAACCTATGAGCTTCAAGCGAATGTTATAAATGTTGTGCATATTGCACTTTAAATAAAAATATTATGGAAATTAATAAGAGAATGTTTGGCTCAATAAGTTAGGTTCTTATCCCATGCATTAACAAGTTCGATTAATAGATTGAAAATGGTTTTAAAGAAAGAAAATGTTTTCAAGTTGTAAAGTTTTTATGATGTATGAGTATTTGTATGGCATGAGTGCATATTTTTATCAAATGTCATATGAATGCTATAACAAAGTATGATATCTATATATGGAATTGTTAGTTAATGGAATGAAATATCATACTATATGAATGATCTAAAGTAAGACATGTAGATAATAGTTAGTGAAAACTCTTACTGAATGATTAGCACTCACCCTCTAGATGAAATGTGCTGTAGGTAATTAATGAGGCAATGGCTTAAGGAAGCAATGCGAGGACACAGATAGAAAGAGATTTACTTAAAAGATATTGAAAATGTTCATATTTTTATATAATGCCTTATAACATGTATATAAGTATATAAATTTGAAATAGATAAACTAAGTATGTTAATGTCAATTCCACTTTTGCATGACAAATGAAGAACATAATTTGAATGAATCTTATTTTACTTGGAGTTATGTATATGATAGTTATATGGAAATTGAAATTATGAAGTTATAAGATTATGCTTATTATCTACATGTTTTAATACATGTAAAGTTGGTTTTTATTTTATACACATTATATATGATTAGTATTTTGAATATGTTACGAGTATGATTAAAACAAACTCATTCCCCAAACATGAAATCTTTAGGCTCTTAATGACCAAGGCATATCTAGAGAATACTCGATTGGGGAGTGGTTTTGCATGTGAGTGCTAAAACTGAACTACATAAGTGTGCTACCTTAGATTACATGACATATAATATTATGTACATGAGCATGCTAAAGTCCATATAGACATGCATACTTAGTTACGTGGGTGGAAGCTATTTTCTTTATTGTCACATTGATACAAGACTTTCAACTTAAAAGATAATAAAACTTAGTTTCTTTCTTTCTTGCTTTCTTACCTCACTTATGCATATATGAAAGACATAAAGTATTCTTATTAACTAGTAGCATGGAACTTATAAAAAACTAGACATATAACTCATACGAAGCTCTTTTTTATTCTTTAAAAGCCATCTATCACTTATATACTTACCAAGGTTGCAACAAGCATTTGCTAACATAGAGTAAAACCTAAAGCAATTCTTGTTAACTGGTAGATCGAAATTGATGAATACTAACTACAAAAGTCATGTAAATATAAGTCTCACTTCCTCATCAAAAAGCACTTGTAACTTTTATGCTTAAAACATAAAGCTTTGCTTTGTATCGTCTAGCTTGAAACTTATAAAGGCTAAGTATATAAGTCATGTAGAGCATATATCTCAAATATATGTCATATAAATACTCATTTCATTAAGTCTTGTATTAAACCCAACTTTAACAAAATTTCGGTAGAATATCCTTTGAAATATAAACATTACTTTATTTACAAACTGATGAAAATAACAACAAATGTAACAAAACAACAGAAGCCCTTCAGAAACCTATACCAAACTAGATACTAAGTCTCCGAGCTGTAAACTAGTCAAGGGACCAAGATTTAAAACTTATTAACTATTTGTTGTTCTAAAGTCATACTCATAAATCTTTATAGAAAATGCCTAAAAAAACAATTTTTTTTGTAATAATGCTAAACTAAAATTTAAAAAGGTTGTAACTAAATCAAGGTCAATCATAAAACATTCTAGCATGCTTAATATCTAAGATCTTTATGTCTTAGTAAATAACATAAGAATTTACATTTTAGGGTCACAATATTGGACCCTAGCACTCACCTCATTGTTTAACCATACTTATTGAGTTAGAATTCTTGCAAGGAAGAAGGGTAAGGGAGAATGACTGATGAGTTACTTAGTAAGTAGAATACATAATCTTGTTTAGTTTTTTGAAATCATCTTACAAGATTATATATCTTAGCTTGTAAGCCTATTAAAAATCATATATCTAAAATACTAAAAACTATGTCGTGATAAATGTATACAATGCATGATAATCTAATTTTGCAATTTCCTTAGTTATAGTCGAAACTGAAAATCATCTATAAAAACTTAACAACCATAAACATTCTAAATTTAAGTTGTACCCAACTTTATAGCCACACAATATGAAATAATAAAATTAAAGACAAGAATACACAACTGTATGGAAACTCAAGCTAGGATAATTTATTCCACATTACGAGCATACATATATAACATATGAACGATAACATTGCTAATTTTCCAAGTAATGTAAAGTTGAAAATCTAAAGTAAGGATTGCTAGATCTAGTTGGTATAACTATAATTAAAAAATATTAATAATTTAGATAATCAACATAAGAACACTCATAGGAGATCCATATTGTCAATTGATAATAATTTATCATTCAAAGATTATTTCAATGTTATAGAGCTCATTTATTTCTTCCCTTGGCATTTTACATTATCGTCCCTACAGTCGTGCCCAAATAAAATTATTCTTTTCATATTCATTCATAATCACTTCAATTTTAGGGGCATCACGTGTTGTCATCCCAAAGGCATTATATATCATTGTCCCTTTAATGAAAAAGATTTTCAACTCCTAAAGGCATTACATATTACCATCCCCTTAAACCTTTACTATCAGGGGCATTATGTATCATTATCCCTCTAATGAAAAGGATTTTAACTACTATGTATCACCATCCCTCTAGACCTTCAATGTTAAGGGTGTTACGTAATGTCATTCCCTTGATGAAAAGGATTTTCAACTACTAGGGGCATTATGTATCGTTGTCCACTTAGATTTTCACTATCAGGATTATTATGCAACATCATCGTACCTGATGAAAAGGATATTCGACTACTAAGGGCATTACGTATCATCGTCGCCCTAGACCTTTACTATCAAGGGCATTATATAAAATTATCCCCCTGATGAAAATGATTTTCAACTATTAGGGGTGTTACGTATTGCTATCCCTTTGGATCTTGACTATCAAAGGTATTAGATCTCGTTATCTCCCTGATAAAAAGGATTTTCAACTAATACATTAATTATAACATAACTCCTTAATCTCGTTAATTTTTAAATCTAATAACCAATCTACATGTGAAGTAATATTCAAGTGATATCATGCTAATGCAAGATGTATTATGCATGCAGTATAAAGTAATTATTTTACCCCATCACGACTTACCATGCATAAGATTGAGAACATTAGAACTACTACATTTAGCTGTTCATCAACTGCAAAATGTAAAAAACATGACAACCAATATATATCTCCCAGCCAATAAAAAAAAGAAGTTGACAGACCAAAGTCAACAAAGATCGCTTATAGTAAATATGCTTATAATACTAATCCTTAAAGTAACAACAATATACCAACGCTGAACAACCATTAATTTTTTACAAAACATAACAAGTTCTCTAACAATATAATTCGCTGTTAATTAAAGCATACAGAAAATTTGTATCTATCAACTAAAATGAGTTTATCTCATAACCATTTCATGCTAAGATAAAATAAAAATGTACACTCTGAGCAAAAAAATTCTAGCAAAAGATACGTTAATAAAGAAAAAAAAATCATGCCTTGTTTTAAAGTGGCATGTCGCTCTTCTACCTAAATATATTTAGAAGAACTTTGATAGCACTTGTAATTAATTAACTATTTCTTAAATATGAGCATAGTGAAGCAATGAGCTAACTGTATGCTTAACCAGGTATACTAAGCATAAAAATATAAACACCAAATCCGTCTACTACTTTAAAAATATAATATTCTAAAAGTAGTCCTCGACTATTGACAAATTTGGGCAAACAATACATATCATTTCTTTATGCATGAGATAACTAGCTCATACAACAAATTTATTTTCTTCAAATGCATTGATTATTAGGTGGTATAAGCAAAAGGTTTCTTAAGTCTTGTGTTTAGAGCACACTTAAACTTATATTATATGTGCTAAGCATCTAATATATTAGGATTGACTAATTATAGCATTTAACAATTTGTTTACCCTTTAATGAACTATCATATCATCATATTATATCATTTCAATATGGATTTCTTTCTTAGACAAAAATCATGTCTTAATGTAACTCAAGTATGCCTCGTTTCTACACATTTGGCTAACTTCAACCAGCTCATTCTACCTGAAGTCTTAGCCCTTTTCCGAACAAAATCCACCCAAACAACTTTATTCATGTCATGTGACTACTATCAATTTATAATGTTCATCAAGAACCTCGAAAATCAACAGAAATCTTTATCTAAAATAGTGTTATTCATTAGCTTTGACAAGAATAGTGCTTCATCATTTGCACACTTGGCTAACCTTAGCCATATAAATCTTGTCAAAATCTGAATCCTTTTTAGGCAAGGATTAGTCTTGACCAATCTCCACATTTCATAATTCATGCCTAGCTCAAAAGTCAATATCCAATAATTAAATTTTTGTATGAAAACCTAGCCTGAACACAATCCATCAATAAACCTTGGCATGATAAAACTCAAGTTTGATTTCACCAGATTTTTCATTCCTTAGTTTAATCACTTGATGTAATTATCATGTTGTTTTCATTAATCATTCTAAAACATTCTTAAAACATTTCTAAATCGAAATTTCATACCAACCACATACATAAACATAATGAATTTCTTAATTTCCTAAAACTTCAAATTCAAATTAATTTAAAATTGAGTTTAATCTTCATTATATCAAGTAATTATCCTTGACCCATCAATTTAACATGATCATAAAGCTTGAGAATGCATTAAACTTCAAATCCCACATTGAAAGTGAGTATTGTACTTACCTTGCAAAGTTGGTAACCAGTTGCCCTCTGTCTATCCTCTTCGAAGTTCAACAAATCGACAACGATCGATGATGACAAGTAGTGCTCTCAACTCTTTAACATTTACTCTCTAGAATGTTCTAAGCTTCACTTGCTCAAATATAATCCCAAAACACAAATAAAGCTAACTTATGTAGGCATATGAAAATGAAAATCTAGATTTTCCCTCTTTTTTTTTTTTTCTTTCTCTTATCTTCTTTCTTTTCTTTACTACTAGAAACATATAAGTGGGGAAATAAAGATAGGAAATGGTTACTAGGTAAAGAAAGTAAGGCAAATTACACACAAAAAAAAAAAAAAAAAAAAATCTTATGTGGCCAAGTTTATTACAGTTGTGTGTTCTCACCTCTTTTTACCACTCATTTTTCTTTTTCTTTCTTTTTTTTCTTTACTTAATAACTTTCACATTTCATTAACTTATCCTTGCTCAAGAATCAAGTTAGCAAACACGTGCATGCCAAGTGGTAACATTCAAGTCGAATTTGATTTTTAAGATATTACAAAAAGGCACTTGTAACTTTTATACTTAAAACATAAAACTTTTCTCTGTATCATCTAGCTTAAAACTTATAAAGGCTAAGTATATAAATTATGCAGAGTATATATCTCAAATGTATAAATCATATGAATGCATATTTATTGAATAAGTATTGTAAAACATGTAACCTATGTACATATGTCATAAAAAGTATAAGTGTCATTTTTTTCTTAAAAGCACTTGACATCATATATACTAAACATATTTCAATGAACATTTAATACTTCTCATTGATTTATACTAAAATAGCCTTTAGTATAGTAAACATATTGGAAAATACTTATTTACTGGAAGTGAATAGCTCGATCTTATCTATGTTTCTTACTCCCTTCATTCATACCAATATATATTTTTTACATGAATGATAAGCATCATATGCAATTTCATGCTCTTTTCTTACATCATTGCTAAAAACATATATCATACTTCAACTAAATCTATAAACTATTGTAGACAAGACTTTATGTTGTTATGTAAGGGAGTTTGCTTCTTTAGAGCATGCACATACATCTTTCTCTTTTTCGGAAATCCTATGTCACTAATCATATTTTTTATGAATTCGCACTATTACACTTCATTTCTATACATGCCAACCTTCACATGTCATACTACAATTCATTATAGCTTACATAAATAGTGAGAAATCACATGAAAAGTTTTTTGTACCTTGCTTACTTAGAATTCATTGTTATCACAATAGAGTTTTCAATCAATTCAAGTCACATAAATATTAGCCACCATATCGTATTTCATTCATATGTATATACTAATCTTCACAAGTCATATACACTATAATAATGGTTGGTTATCCATCAATAGAGATCATACTTAAAACACTTGGCATTTGAACATAATTTTTCACCAAAACAAATAGAGCATTTTTAATTTTGCCAAACATGTATAATTGTGCACCTTCGCAAGCACGATCGTGCATGGCCCCTACTTTACTTGGCCAAATTTGGCTTTCTCAAACATGTCAAAATCTTGCTTTTTTTATAGCCTAAGTTTAATAATACTTATTTTCTCACATCAAAATTCATATCTAGCTCAAGAATCAACCTCATACTTCTTAAGATTCAACCAAAAACTTAGCTTAAACACTGTCTATTTATCAAACTTAGCAAGAACATAAATTTCATTCTAATCTTTCATAATTTCAACAAATAACATTTCAAATCATCATATATTAACATTTATTCATCAGGGATTCATCATACAATTACAATTTGTCATTTAATCAAGAAATTAGAAACTTATATCAATAATCAAACATGGGTTGAACTTGGGGAAAGAATATTCTATTTAACTTTGTTTTGCTCAACCAATCAACTTCACAACTGTGATCTTTGGTGAGTGGATGACAACCAGTTATGGTGAACCACCCTCAAGTATCTTCTCATGTCACTATCTAATCTTACTGAAAAAGGGAAGGGTTTGGATAAAAGCCCAAATTAAAACAAATCGATTAATATACCTTCGCATGCACGAGACGACCATGACACTAAGGTGTATAGTCATGCACTCGACTAAACCACTGAAAAATTGTTTTTTCCCTTCTTAACAAATGGCCTAAAAGTAACCTGATATGTGTACACTTGCTAAAAATCTTTAACAATCACTTTTAAGCCTTCCAAATCCATTCAAAAGCCTGAAAAGTAAACTAAGGCCATAGAAATATCTGGAACACCTGTATCCAAATTTCTAAGATGTTACATTCTCTCCCCCTTAAAGGGATTTCATCCTCAAAATTCAATTACCCTTATAGGAAACTTCACTAAAATCTTAATATAACCCATGAAATTTACTTATTCTTTATTACAATCATAATTATAAATCAAAATTCATGCAAGATTTAAACTAACACTTACAATGAGCAAGCATTGGCTAGTGTGTTGTCGATCAGTGTGGTTTTTTTGGATAAACTAGTTTGTGTGGTTGTAGGGGAATTATCATAAAAATTTCTAAAGTACTAGCTTTTCAAATACATATCTCTTAAGGACTCTTTTCTAAAAACAATTTCTTGAAAATATCTTAAAATCATTTTCTTCTTGAAAACACAATAAAAAAAAGACTTAATCACTTGATATGATACCACCTAGTATAGAACCTTGATACCTTTACCCTTATAAGTAATAACTTACTAATGATATAAAAACTCCAAGTAATAAAACATATTGAAACTTTATACCCTAAAAATAGGTCTAACATACATGTTTAAAGTTAAACTCATACTAAAAAACATATCTTTATAAGAACCTTCAATAAAACAAAGTTATAGAATACAAATTAAGTAATCTATATAAAATCATTATATGAAAGTGCATAACTGTAAAACATATTTTGACTGTGCCAAAACATTATAAATTATAACTTAAGCCCATATTACCTGTCACTACCACACTAATATTAAGCCTCGACTGGCAGTACTCTGGCTTGCCCTGTACACTAAACTGTTCACTACTCTTGAAAGTCTACACAACAAAGACAAAGAGAATCAATGATAAAACACCTAGTAAGAAATAAAATTTCAATCTTATTCCTTACCCTTTATACTGAGCATTATATTCCTTGGCTTTCTCTAATCACAATCTTAGTCCTTTGACTTCATCTCTTTTAAGCCATGTGTAATAGCATTTATACTTCAATGCCCTACCTAAGCTCTTGATATAACATTATCTTGAATTGTAGCATTTATCTTGCTTATTAAAATCTCTAGCTCAACATATTTTTATCCTTAATACATGGTTTGAGTCCTTGTTATCCCTTGACTTAATATTATTTAATCTTAATGTTCATCTTATTTATATTATCCTTGGACTACTGTTGTTAAACCTCAATTATCAACTTAAGCATCTCATCTTTGAACTTTGCTCTTAAACTGAGCTTAGCTTCTTTTTAATTCTCAATGATCATCGTATAGCTTACATGACTAGAGGACTTTCCTGTACTATACTTTAACTTATCTTACATGTCTTAACTATTCTTACTTACCTTAACTATCATGTAATATCTTAACTTGTCTTAAAAGACAACTAGATCCTAAAAGACTTCATGAATGTTATCCATGATATCTCATGCATATAGGATCATTTATTGAAAGCATATAAAATTGTGCCCCAAGGTTATGTCTATAAATAATGTAAAACTTTGTCTACAGGTTATCTATGAAAAACATATAAATCTTTACTTGAATGCTAAAGCTAAAAACCATGTAAATCTTTGCATAAAGGCCATATCTATAAATCATACATTTGGGGTACTGAGAAATAATAGTATAAAGTCAATACGAAACATAAAATCTAAAACCTGAACATGTCAATTGAACTAAAAATGAAATCATAAAATTATTGTGTTAAAAACTATTGTATTGAAAATTGTTGTATTGATCAGATTGATAAAATTGGAGATTTAGTACCTTGGTCTTGCGAGTTTCTAAACTAAAGCATATAACCAACACTTTAATGATTGAGTGAAGCACTATATCTAGTGAATGCAATGTCTCATATGAACGAATGCTAATCCTTACTGGTTAAGAGTACAAACTCATAAGTGTTCCTTTATATCTACTTTATAAAAAAAAATGCATAAATAAAACATGTTAGTTTGAAATTTGAAAATATATTAGTTGAGGTTGAAACTAAACTATATATGAAACTATACTATAGAAAACTAAAAACTATTGTTATGTTGATTAGGCAGGTAAGATATAAGGATTCGACATCTTGACTAAGAATTCCTAAACTGAAGCACATAACCACCACTCTATTGATTGAGCAAAACACTCTATCTAGCAAATGTAATGTCTTATACTAATGAACGTTAGTCCCTACTAGTCGAGAGAGTGAACTTATAGGTACCCCTTTGTATCATTTGCATGAAAACATATCTCAAGAATCACATTTTAAAAATCATGAGGAAAAATGCACTATTTGAAACAAAAGTCCAAAAAACTTGTTAAAATTATATCTCATGCATAATTTTATAAAAATTTGTATTTTGGCATGCCATGAATACTAAAATGCTACTATGGAATGACTACAATGCCCTTACAGCTTATGGGGAAAACAAAGTCACTGAATCTTGATTATATTTATTAAATCTAGTTAAAGCATAGGAAAACTTTCCTTTTTTCCATACGCACACATGTGTGCTAAAATTTAGCTATATAAGCATACTGCCTTAGATTACATGACACATAATATTATTTACAGAAGCATGTGAAAGTCTAAATAGACATGTTTACTTAGTTACATGGGTGGAAGTCATTTTCTTTATTATCACGCTGATACAAAGCTTTCAACTTAAAAGAGATTAAAACTCATTTTCTTCCTTCTTGCTTCTCACCTCACCTAAGCATTTATAAAAAACATAAGGTATTCTTATTAACTAATAGCTTGGAACTCATAAAATCTAGACATATAAATCATGTAAAGCAAAAATCTTATTTCTTCTTCAAAAGTTGTCTATCACTTATATACTTAACAAGGTTGCAATAAGCATTTGCTAACATAAAGTAAAACCTGAAACATTTCTTTTTAACAAATAACTTGAAACAGATGAATACTAACTACAAAAAATATGTAAATATAAGTCTTACTTCTTTATCAAAGGCACTTGTAACTTTTACACTTAAAACATAAAGCTTTTCTCTTTATCACCTAGCTTGAAACATATAAAGGCTAAGTATATAAGTCATGCAATAAATCATATAAATGCATATTTCATTGAATAAGTCTTATAAAACAAAAAAACTCATATACATAAATTATAAGAAGTGTAAATCTTATTTGTCTCTCAAGAGTACTTGGCATCATATATACTTAACATATTTCAATAAACATTGCTTAGTTCTTATTGATTTATACTAAAATAGCCTTAAGTACATAAAAATATAAGAAAATACTTATTTACTAAATGTGCATAACCCAATCTTTTTTATATTTGGTACTCCCTTCATTCATACCAATATATATTCTTTAAATGAATGATAAGCATCACATGTGATTTTATACTTTTGTCTTACATTGTTGTTAGAAACACATGTTAAACTTTAACCCAATTTGTAAACTATCTAGACAAGACTTCATGTTGTTATACAAAGGATTTTTCTTCTTTATAGCATGCACATACATCTTTCTCTATTTCTGGAAATCATATATCACTAAATCATATTTCCTATGAATTTGCTCAAAATCACTTCATTTGTCTACATGCCAATCCTCACATGTAATACTTCTATGCATTACAGCTTACATCAATATTAGGAAATGACATGAAAATTTTTGTTATACCTTGCTTACTTAGAATCCATAGCTATCACAAACGATTCCTCAATCAACCAATTCAAGTCATAACTCGTATAGACTTATTGTTCTTAGTTCTTTTATCGAGTTATTTTTCTATCTCGTTTTTGAATACTTTAAACTTTTCGAAGTATTCAAACTTGTGCCTCATGAAAAGCATATAGCCATATCTATTGAAATCGTCAATAAATGTCGCAAGGCAAAGTTCTTTATGTCTACTATACACTATCATAGGTCCACACATATCGTTGTATATAATCCCTAATAGTTCAATTGCCCTCTCATTATGACCAAAGAAAGGTGACTTGTTCATCTTGCCTATAAAACATGATTTGCATTCATCAAATGACTAAAAGTTAAAAAACTACAAAATCTCAGTGGACTGGAGTTTTAAATTACGTTTTAAGGCTATATTCCCAAACTTGTAATGTTATAGAAATATGAGATTCAATCCATCAATTTTGATGCATTTGTTACTAACATTGAGACTATCACTATTATCCATATTTAGAACATATAAACCATTAATCAAATGAGTTGTTCTATCAAGAAAGTCATTAAGCTAATAGTCAAAATGTAATTGGCAATCAAGAACGAATATCCCTTTTTATCCAAAATGGATACATAAATTAGATTTCTAGAAATAGTAAATACATAATATCAGTTTTTAAGTTCCAATACAAGCCCTAAGCGCAAAGATAATGGATAAGATCCTATAGCTATAATAGTAATCCTTGCTCTATTTCTAACTCTTAGGTCTACCTCTAATTGATTATGCAATCACCATGCTTTAATCCTTACATATCAAAGTGATATGAGTACCATATCTTATGTCAATGATCCAAGATGACTCAAGAGTAAGGTTAATCATAATATAGAACATATCTATATAATAAATAGCCAACTTCTTCTTCTTATCAAGGAAGGCCTTGTAGTGTTTCCTTTAGTGGCCCAATTTGCCATAAAAGAAGTAAACAACTTGTCCTTTCCTTACACCACTTGTGGGTTACAAAGCAACAAGAGTTTGGGCTTGGACTTGTGTCTTAGGCATAGGCTTGGCCTTAACCTTGCCTTTACCCTTAGCCTTGGCCTTGGCACTAATCAAGAGAACATTCTTACCATTTTCTTTATTCATATCTTGGTTTGGATAATGCCCAACAATTCAACTAGAGATATCTCCTAGTTTGTAAGGTTAAAATTCATGATGAAGTTTGACCATGAAGGAGGAAAAGAGTTTAACACCAGGTCAACTACCAATTCGCTATAATAAACCCTAAATTGGTTAGTCTCTCAATATGGTCAACTATCTAGGTTATGTAAGACCTGCTGTCGTATATACTACTATTACCATAATATTTATATTTATTTCCAAAATAATGATATTTTATTATATTGTTATGAGAAAAGAAGTCTTTATTAGTACATGTAATAAGGATCTTACACAACTACTTTACTAAAAATATATATGTTGTGCAGAAAAACTATGGTGTGATGGTAAAACCCACTATACAGTATCCTAAATAAAACTCATTCTTTACTATATATATTAATAATATCTAAAAACATATGTATTACTGTACATCATATGCATGAGCAATATAAGCATGCAAGCCAATATGCTAACTATTGAAAACTGAATATACATATATATATATATATGTATATATGTATATACATACATATATAAAATTGAAGGCTTAAGTGAGAACCTGCTCATGTTGTATCCCACTCTCTAGTCATCTTATGCTCAAATTTAGCTCCCTAACATGCTAACCTATAAGAAAAGAAACTAAAGGGGATGAGTGACAAGCCACTCAGTACGCATCTCTTATCTCTACCTTTGGGTAGGCTCTAGGTTTTCTAATTCAACTGGCTAGCCACTATACAAATGAACTTAACTAAGTTCTTGATTGCTCAATAGCCTCTTCTGATCTAGATTTAGCTTTTCTCTATCCTAACTTCTTATCTTTCTTACATACCTAGTCAAATAGACTCTACTTAGCCTGTGACTAATCTCACTGTTGAATTGAGAAACTTATCTTACTACTTATTCTGTTTCACACCTCATCATAAGTATGTATATGGGTATACATATATGACTTAGCATGAAAGGGATCTATCTGGAACTAACTCACTTAGTTCTCGTCTCTTTTTAATATTCACTATCCTACTTTCTTTCTTATCTTACCTTTTATCTGAAGACATATCTAACTCTTTCTTTGATTTATCATGTCAATTAGCTAACTTTTTTCAAATATCGTGTCTTAACTTCTTATGTTTCCATTCTAATAGACTATACTTATTCTATTTTGGCCTTTATCTCTGGCTCATCATATCTTCATAGCTGATAAACTATGTTTAGGTTATTTTGCTCTATAGTCTTTTTCTCTCAAAGGATCTAGATATTTATGCTTTAACTCATGCCTTGCCATAATTACGTATATGGATATACATATACAACAAAGTATGAATCCTTAGATCCTCAAGTCTAGCACTCTAACACTTTTCTTTTTGTTATATTATTTTCCTTTTCTAAATTAGAAGGTAGCTAATATATTTATTCTGCTAGATTACTTATGACTGGTTCTAAGGATTCATCTAATTTCTCTTCTTATTCATATAATTTCTCTTTTTACTATGATATTAATTATGGTTCTTACTGAGGCTATATAGCTGATTATGTAGTACTTGCTTATTTGTACTTATAATTCTTTTTGAGTCTTAACTGATTTATCTTAGCTGATTTCTTTTTCTTACTTGTTTCTTCTCTGGCTATTTTGTTTTTTGTCTTATACAATAAACTTGCTTATTCTATTATGCATCTGGTATTTTGTATGTACTTATATTTTTGACATTATGTATTCTAACTATATTACTACTTATCAGTTCATTTGATAGTTTCTCTGTTGTTTTACTAATACATATTATAGTTTCTTTATTCTGATTAATCTTATGCTAAGCGTGATATGATATACGGTATGCTAAAATCATGTCTAGTCATACTGAAAATCATATCTAAGCCCTTCGACCCATTTACTGAAAATATCTTTCTAAAAACTGATTTTTTTTTTTTTTGAAAATATTGTTAAGATCTAAAGATCCTAAACTACTGAAAAGTTGAGTGAAACTATTGTTAAACCCATAGTGTTTTAATGATTCTGAAAATATGTTAAAATTCATAAAATGATAAAATTACCCCTGACATGAACTTGGTTCATGACCAAAATTGGGCTGAAAGCTTGTTTTACAGGAATATATATACACACACTTGTGGTGCTTGAAGAAAAAGACATTACACAGTCGTGTAATGATCATACACAACCGTGTGTGTAGACTTTAATGTCACACATGATCGAGTTATGCTAACACATGCCTATGTATTGAAGGATTGAAGCCACACACGACCATGTGCTTAATACACACAAGCGTGTTATGCACAAAGTTGGCACATATGACTATTTGCAGGAAGAACACACAACTGTGTGTCAAAGTAAAATGATACACATGCTTGTGACATGCGACCGTGCCAAACAAAGACAAATCAAGGAGACAAAAGAAACGACTATGTAGCAGAAACACACGCCCATGTGCAAGGCTAAAATCCAACTATGTGTTTCTCGTATGATGACCGTGCATGCATCCTATGCTGGCTTTTGGAATCTAAAAGGTTATACATAAAAAAGTGACACACAATCGTATAAGGAAGACATACACTCATGTTAGCATAAAATTTGACCGTTGGGCACACTTATTAAATGAAGCATGGTCATGTAAAAATAAATACACTATTGTGTGTCCATGCAAATTTCTTCAACGACTCTCTCATTAGCTTTCCAACGGCCATAAAATTTTTCAAGTATAAATAGAGAGCTTATTTGAGTTTATAAAAATGAAGAGAATTAAGCACAAACACTCTCATTCTTTATTCTCTTATTCTTCTCCAAATTTTCTCTCATTAGAAACACATTGTAAATCATTTGAGAGATTTTGAGAGTTTATTATTGTATTAGCCTTGTGAGACAATTTCTTTGTAATTTTTCAACAAACCTTTGGGCGTAATCCTGTGAAGCTGGTGTGAGGAATAATCCTTGTTAAAACTAAGTTAAGGACACAATCCATTGTATCAAAACTAGTATAAGAAAGGAAAAATCTCTTGTGTCAAAACTAATGTAACTTTGGGGTTGAAGTTAGTGGAAGAAAATTTTCAAGCGGGGTTGCTAGAAGTAATGGACGTAAGATGTTAGGAAAAGCATCGAACCACTCTAAAACAGCTGAGCTTTCTCTCTTCCTTATCTTTTTTTTTTATTTTAAGTTCATACTTGATCATATTGTGTTAATTATATTGATTAAATTGCTTATATTGATTATTGGTTGAAAAAGTTTTAAAAATTATACAAGTTTTTAAAATAACATATTCATTCCTCTCTGGGAACCTTGTCATTTAGTATTTAGGGTTCAACAATTGGCAGTAGAGTTTAGGCTCTTGTTTTTAAAAATCTAACGATTTTTAAAGTTTAAGATCTATTTTTCAAAATTTATATGGCAAACCTTTTTCAAAAATCGACTTTCGAAGAAAATGGTAGTTCAATTAGACCATCCTTATTTTATGGTGTTAATTATAGTCAATGAAAAATTCATATGAAATTCTTTGTTCAATCCAATGATTATAAACTTGGGAAAAATTATTGAATTGTGAGATCTTGTACCCACTGACCCTAAAACAAATTTACCTAATACTGAAAATGATGAAAAGATGATATGTTTAAAACTCTAGGGCTTTAAACATGTTGTTTTGTGCTTTGGATGCCATGGAATTTAACTGTGTTTCTGCTTATGAAACAGCACACAAAGCTTGGACAATCCTCCAAATGCCTCACAAAGGAACAAGCCAAGTGAGGGAGTCCAAGGTAGAGCTTCTCTTTTGGGGATACCAGTTGTTTAAAATGAAGGAAAAAAACATCAAGAAAATGTATAAGTAGTTTTTGAATTTGGTGAATGAATTGAGAATATTGGGAAAGAAATTCAAATCGTCGAGTTGGTCAAGAAAATGCTAAGAGCCTTGTTAGAGACTTGAAGCATAAAGGTGACGACAATCAAAGAATTAAAAAATTTGACCAATATGGGCATGGACGAATTGATCGAGAGTCTCCTAACTCATAAAATGAAATGGATACCCAAAAAGGAGAAGAAGAAGAAGAAAAATATTACACTTAAGGTTAAAAAGAGCTCGAGTGAAGATAATGAAAACTCAACCAAAAAAGAGAGCTTAATGGATGAGGAAGACCTAAAGATGCTCTCAAGGAAGTTCAGTAAATTGCTTTCCAATAAGAAAAAGAAGAAATAAGAAATTGAAGTAATTTGCTATGAGTATGGAAAGGAATGACATTATCGGTAAGAATGTCCTTGAGTGAAGCAAAAGTATTCGAAAAAGAAAATGCTTATCGTTTTAAGTAAGGAGGACTCAAGCAATGAAGATGAAGAAGAACGAGTCTCCTTATGCTTCTACACCAAAAATAAGAATTGAAGAAATGGTGTAAAATATAGTCTAGAGCACAACTCATATCTAGATAAGTCATTCTAAACATACTCAATTATATGTTGTGGATGATAATTGTATTGGCAAGAAAATATGGTTTGTGAATGATGGTAATATGTGTTGATTTGTATGTTTGGGTGATATATGCTTGATGATTATTATATTATGCGCCTAATATGAATTTGAGTTGAATCAATCCGAATCTATTTTTGGAATTGATTAACATATAAATTCATATATTAATATACCTCTTAATTGATCAAAATGTGCGAAATTCATGTTTTGCGGTGTTTTGATTGGTTTTAAAATTCGACATGTTATTTATTGCATATTTCCAGATCACACGACCGTGTATCAAGTACACACAATTGTGCTTGACCCTTGGTCAGCACACGCCCATGTTATGGTAACACGATCGTGTTATCTCAAGTTTAAAATTGAAATACGTCTATGTATGTGAAAACCACACAACCGTGTGTATTTAGGCATTTTGAAACAAACATACGCCCATGTGTTTGAGATACACACGCCCATGTGTACGAAAAACACATGACCGTGTGTCCATACCTGTTTAAGCAAATCAGACATTTCTTTTCATGTTCACAAACAATAAGACCTTAACCGCCCATTTTTTCCAAAAATCTCTCAAAGGTCTCTCAAAATCCTCTTATTTTTACTCAAATCTTTCACATACATTTTGTTTCTAACACTATTTCATCAAGTTCTCTTGTATTTTTGCATGATTTCACATTGTTTTTATATCAAATCCATCAAAAATCATTTGCATTTCAAGTTCATCTCAAAATGGCTCCAAGAATGAAGAATGCAAGCTCAAAATCAAATGAAGGGCCTTATGGTGTTATATATCAAAACAATGAGCAAAAGGTACACGTTAATCGACTTTTAGGAAAACCTATTATATGTTGGAAAGTGATTAGATGTAAAAATTTTGAGGGAAATAGGAATTTTGAAGGATGTGATGATTTTAGTTAGGGTATTGAAATTGGAGAAATTGTTTTTGATAAAATACAATGCATATGAAGGATTGATTTATGAGTTCTATAATTCATTACAGTTAAAGAAGGATCCTAAAGGAACAATTATCGATTATACTATGAAATTCAAATTAGGTAATTTAAATTGGACTGTAAAACCAGAGGAGCTAGCTAGTTGGATTGAATATGATCATGAAAGAATACTTGATACTCCAAGAGGGCGTAATTCACAAGCATCCTGGATACATTATACTAGAACCGATTATTATTATGCTCATAAGGCCAAGGCATCGGTTATGCGGAGTCCTAGCTTAAAAATTTTTGATAGAATGATTACTTACACTTTAAATGCTAGAGCGAATACCAATGGACATGTGAGTATAAGAGATCTAACATTAATGGAAGCCACTCTAGAACATATGCATATGGATGTGGTTGGTGGTTGATTGGTAAACTAAATGATATTTTGTAAAATATTAATAAACCTCAAATACCTATAGATTTTGGGATACTTATATCATTATTTATTGAGAAGTTGGGCTTAAATTTATATGATTATGAGCATCATGTAATTCCTTTTTCTGACATCTATTACTTTATTGTTGATGCTTTGTATAGAATGAAATTAATTGAAAAACATGGTTCAGAGGGATGGAGATTAGTAGATACAATTGGAGAGATTAAGCCTTATATAGCTCCTTTAGGTGCCCCATCACATGTTACCGAATCTAATGGAAAAAAAGGGAAGAGAGCTCAAATTGAATAAGGAATGAAATCTCAATCGCCCTTAGAAATGCACAGGCTTATGGAATCATTTGAAACTTTTCAAGGATAGACCTTGGAACATTTTAATTTCATGAGTCAAAAGATAGTTGGTCTTAAAAACAGAATGGGACATCTCGAAGATCGAATGAGTGGAATTGAACATTATTTATAGGCTCTTAATTCGCCTTTTTCCTCCATGTCAGTTCAAGATGATCACGATACTCCTCCACCAGCTCAAGACTGAACGACATCATTTTTCATATGCATTGATTCATACATCATCGACACTTTAGTATTTCTTGAGGAATATTAATCTTTTAGTTGTTTTTACTTTAACATTGCATTGGATATTTGTTAATGTTTGGTTGATGATTGTTTTGTCATTCTAGTATATTTTAGCTATCATATTATCACTTTGACTAATATTTTTCTTTACTTTAATACTTGGATTAATATTTGGTGGATGGATATATTGTTGCACAATCTTCTTTTTTTTTTATAACTGTCTTTGATATTGATTATTATGGATTGATATAGATAATGAAGCAGTTGGTTGATGAATACATATTAGAGTGCTTTTCTGGTTGTTTTTGAAAATAGGAAATGTTCAAAAATATAGGAGAGATTGTGCCAAATTTTTTTGATTTATGACAAAAAAGAGGAAAGTTAGTGTTAAAATCAAATAAAACCTTTAAATTCAAATGAAACTTTAGTTTTTATATGCATACAGAAAGGAGGAGTTATTTTTTAAATGCATAAAGAAAGGGGGAGTTATTTTTTAAATGCATAAAGAAAGGGAGAGCAGCTTTATTAAAACAAAATTGTAAATTTTTGATAAGTATCAAGAAAAATGAAGCGTGAAAGTATAATAATAAAATTTTATTTGAATATGTTTTATTGAGAATTTTAACATATTTTGTCATTAATAAAAAAGGAGGAGATTGTTGAACCTTTGGTGTTTTGATGATTCCGAAAATATGTTAAAATTCATGAAATGATAAAATTACCCCTGGCATAAACTTAGTTCATGACCAAAATTGGGCTGAAAGCTTGTTTTGCAGGAATATACACATGCCTGTGGTGCTTGAAGGAAAAGACATTACATGACTGTGTGATGCTCATACACAACCGTGTGTGTAGACTTTAATGTCACATATGACCAGGTTATGCTAACACACGCCTGTGTATTGAAGGATTGAAGTTATACACGACCATGTGCTTAAAACACACGAGCGTGTTGTGCATAAAGTTGCCACACATGACCATGTGCTTAATACACATGAGCGTGTTATACACAAAGTTTCCATACACAACCATATGCAAAAAAGACACACATCTGTGTGTCAAAGTAAAATGATACACACGTTTGTGACATGTTGTCGTGCCAAACAAAGACAAATCAAAGAGATAGAAGACACGGTTGTGTAGTAGAAACATATGCCCATGTGTAAGGCTAAAATTCAGTCATGTGTTTTTCGTGTGATGATCATGCATGCATCCCATACTAGCTTCTAAAATTTGAAAGGTTATGCATGAAAAAGTGACACACGATCGTGTGAGAAAGACACACACCCGTGTTAGCATAAAATTTGACCATTGGGCATACTTATTGAAGGAAGCACGGTCATGTAAAAATAAACACACTATCGTGTGTCCATGCAAACTTCTTCAACAGCTTTCTCATCAGTTTTCCAACAACCAAAAAATTTTTCAAGTATAAATAGAGAGCTGATTTGAGTTTATAAAAATGAAAAGAATTAAGCACAAACACTCTCATTCTTTATTCTTTTATTCTTCTTCAAAATTTCTCTTATTAGAAACACATTGTAAATCATTTGAGAGATTTTGAGAGCTTCTTATTGTATCAGCCTTATGAGGCAATTTTTTTGTAATTTTTCCACAAACCCTTTGGTGCAATCCTATGAAACTAGTGTGAGGTAAATCCCTGTTAAAAATAAGCTAATGGTGCAATCCCTTGTATCAAAACTAGTGTAAGAAGGGTAAAATCTTTTGTTTCAAAACTATTATAAAGGTTAAAGTTAGTGGAAGGAAATCTTCAAGCGGGGTTGTTTGAGGTAGTGGACGTAAGAGGCGTGGAGAAGCTCTAAACCACTATAAAACGACTGAGCATTTCTCTCTTCCCTATCTCTTTTATTTTATGTTCATACTTGATCATATTGTGTTAATTATATTGATTAAATTGCTTATGTTGATCGTTGGTTGAAAAAGTTTCAAAAATTATACAAGTTTTTAAAATAACCTATTCACCCCCCTCTAGGTTATTTGTCATTTAGTATTTAGGGTTCAATAACTGAATTTGAAAATCTCTATGTATCTGAAGATACCTACTATACTATATAGTCTAATGAATACAAGGATTCAACACCCAATCATATGAGTTATCAACTTCCTAACATTAGATCAATAAGTTAAAATTAGATAACTGATGCACACTAATATATATATATATATATATATGCACTGATCCTGGTTCCTTTTCTAACAGGTGTACAATTGCACATCAGTGTATCTGACACTAGCTCTATCTCTAGTATGTGTATAGATGCACACCAACATATATAAATGTAATGCAAACTCCCTCTTTAGTGGGTATGTAACTCACAGATGCCCCCTCATATTCACCCTTAAAATGATGTTAGGATATCGTCTTTCTATTTTAAAAACATATGCATATGAATTATTTTATCCCTTTTTGAAAACAATGAGTTGACATACCATGTCATGAAACACATATAATACATGATACCTTAATTTTCTTATTTTTTAAATATATTTTGTTTAGCTGAATAACTGTTATGGTTCTATTCTACATGTATCTTATTGAAGTTACTGTTCCTATAACTTATTAAACTTGTTAACAAGTTTTGTATAAGTTGTTTTGTGTTCTGTTGTGTATTTGTTAGTTTATGTTCTATATGTTTCTATATTGTTTCTAAAATTAAGTTTCTATTTCCATCTATTTTTTGATCGTATTTTACTGGTTACTTAAGTTATTTCTAAACTACTGTTGAGTTTTCTCTTTATTTGTATGGGCATGTGTGATTCTAGAAAAATATTTTATCTTACTATTCTTTACTTTTTGATCTGAAGAGTTCTCTATCATAATTTTCTATGTCTCTTTCTTCTTTCTACTTATTCTTATTCTTAATCTACTATTTCTTTTCTTAATCTACCTTGAATGCTTAATATGTTTTATTATTACTAATTATCTACCGAATATGGGTTTTTATTAGTGCTTCACTGTTTAATTTGTGCTTATTCTGAAGATTCTGAAACTTTAACTACGTGTACGGGTGTACAGGCTTAGATGCATGGGTGTGTAGGAAGGTGCACGGGTTGTGCGCTAGTTGTGTAACCTAACCATGCTAGCTTCTGAAAATTATGGCTAAAATCTGCTTCACTACATACACACAACCATGACCCTCAAGTACACAGTCGTGACCTTACTAAAATCCAGTCATGCATACCTAACATATACAATTATGACCCTACTAAAACAAGACTACACAAATATGTCCATCAGGTGCACGGGCGTATGTCCCACTCTGTTTCAATAACTATGGTTGAAACACGCAAGATCATCTCTAATCTCAACCTGAATCTCTATTAATCTTCAATTAAGCTTATTTTAACATATATTCAAGTAAAATACACTACTATAAACATATGTTCCCCATCAATCATAGCCAAGTACAGTCTAACATGTTTTTAAACCCTTAAATACACACACACATGCATCAAAGAAAACTAAACATGCTTCTACCTCCAAATCTCTCTTCTATTTCATCATCATCATCTTATAGTCATGCTAATAAATTAGAAACATGCTTACATTACTGAATAATCTATTTAAAAGGCTATATATTCTGAAAATAGGGAAAAAGGTAAGGAAATATTTATCTAGAATTGTTAATGGCTTTAATCTTTCTATCTCTAACTAGATCCTGACTGGATTGGCTACTAAAAGCTAGTTGATCTCTCTCACAATTTGGTTAAGGTTAACTAGAGAGAAAGGAAGATAAAATGGGTGAGAAAGTAGTTGAAACGAGTATAGAAAAAATATTTTTTTATATATCAATAGACATGCATGAGCATGCAACAAGATGCACGGCATGTATGACAGAAAAGGGATGTACGAGCGTGTATCTAGAGATGCCCTGTCGTGTTTCTTCCACAAGCTACATATAAAGCCTCCAAAGAAACTATTTTACCTTCCTAATTCACTGAGGCTATTCTTTGACTAAAGAAATCTGTTTTCTAACTCTGATTCAAAGCCTAAAAGACCATTCTAATTTTAAGATGTTACAAGCTACATGAGTGTTTACTCATTCATCCTCTAACATTTTACAAATAAATAGGGCAAAACTCACCCAATATCATTCGATCCTCTTTTGAGTCTCATACATCTCATATAAATGAAGAAGAATAGACTAAGCATCTATTTCTTCATTTTACATCCGTAGCTTAAGTGACATCGACGCCAACATTATACATTATACTTTTATATAATTTTTAGATACTTCTTAAAAGTATTTTTTTGACTTTGGTGGCATTGAGATCATGCTTAGAAAGTAAGACCCCTTTCAAAGACATACCAACTACTTTTTTAACGTAGGATTATCCATAGATTCTTGTACCAATCAAGAAAATTGACACCCTCAAGCTTGTTTTCTTTTCTAGAATGATTCATAACAAGCTTATTGTTATCATTATGGTAATCTGATATGTGTGTATGTGTATGTGTGTGTGTGTGTGTGTGTGTGTATATATATATTTATATAAGAGTTTATTAGTTGATTATTAATAATTCATTTAATTAGGTTTTTAATTGAACATTCCTACTATTTTTCTCAAGCCAATAACCCTCACTGTTATGCTCAAGAAGTCTTGATAGATTTTTTAGTGGATCGAGATCTCATCAAGTTGACTTAACCTTTATTTTGGTAGACAAGTCAAGTCAATTTGAATAGATAGGTCAATTAAATCAATCAACAAATGTCATGATCTCAAGTCAGGAGTTATCCTAATAAATCATGTCGACCTCAATTATGATTCTCAGTATCAGTGGGCTTGATACCACATATCACTACATTTCAAAAAATACACCCTAACTTAGCCTTTAATATATTCTACCTTCACTTTGGCAAACAAGCAAAACCATGTTAGCTAAATCAAACTCAATGTAACCATCAACTAGTCTTCTATCTGGTAGAATTGTGCCTTTCACTTTGATGAAAAAAGTTATAATGAATAAGGGCATGACCTAGAAGCGTTAGATTAGAAGGCTTCAAAATGACTTAATATTTATCGAAGGTTTTTATTATTAGGTATCATCAATTTTAGTCTGCATGTGAGATGATATTTATGAAAGTAGAACCTAAACATACGTACTACGAGGCATAAAAATAAACGTGTTGGTGTACAAATATCAAACTAAAGTTAGACCCTAAGCCAAAGGAAGCAACAACCTAGGTGTAGTTCTTCAATCTTAAGATTCCAAGTATGATGATCCTCTTTTCCTTAAAGTTTTCAAGTAATTTACAATGCTTTGCCTCCTAGTTACATATTTCTAAGACATTTTCAAGTAACTAATATTCTAAATTTTACATTGTAAAATTAAAAGCCTCATGTTACATACAAGGGAAATGAGGTGAGAAAAGAAATTATAATAAGAAGTCATAAGAGAAGGCAAGACTAGTAGGCTTGATTTTAAATTTATAACATACATTTCTAAAATTATCCAAATTGGTTAGTTAAATTTGTATATTGAGCACCATACATATATAACAACAATCATGTATACATCTCACTAAAATTAAATCACATTAATTTTAGTTAATTAACCATGTATCAAATTACATTTTATTCTCTGTAATTATACAAAATTACACATAAACCCTCAAGTGATTTGAAAATTGCGTTTTAGCTTTTAAGGTAGTCAACCTATTCAAAACATAATAAACACGTTACACAGAGTGGTGAGATATACAATCATGACAAATCAAAATTCGTCAAATACAGGCATACACTGACCATGCATGGTCTTATTCCTAGAAAAATCTAAAACTTCAAAAAATTTTAGGCCCCCATATGGGGTAAAGACACGATGAGCACATGATAAACAAACAATAGATTCTAGTCAACATACAGGCTTGTGTTTTAACGAGCATGACCATGTGTAGACACACAAAATGAATACACATGCATGACCTAAACATATTTTATCTTACACAATCATTCATTCACATATTGCACGACCATGCATGACATATTTTCCAAAATTTTCAATGATGGAATTGGTCGAAAAATCACTCATTTGGCAAAGCCATTGCCTAAAATGACCAATGTTGGCATAAAACACCAAAATCATTTTAGGCAAAGCCCTCTCAACCCAATTTGCAAAGCCATGTGAAGCCAATAAGCATTAGCAATATGTCAATATGACCATTGAAAACAAAAACTCAATAATGTAATACGTTTACGTGATAACCATATTCAATATGTTATATCAATATTAACAATACAATAACAAGCATATGAAAAAACATTACAGATACAATTTTTCATACATTGAAAAAGGTGGCTCTAATACCACTATTAGATTCCATGGTTGTTAGAAGGACATCCACATGGTGAAATTTATAACTTATTATAGAGTTTGAAATTTTAAAGTTAGATCGCATCTATCAAAATGCATAAAAAAACAAAAATAAAGGTTTTCTAAATTCGAACTTGTGATTTTCCTTTTAAAAATTTCACGCTTGTTGTAACATCGTTGTTCACTTACCTATTAGTTGAGAGATTCATGACACAAGCAGTATTCATATGGAATAGTTGATTGGAAATTTGTATACTTCTCGAATGCTAGTTTGATTGATGTAAGAGTGTGTATTTGGCTGGACAAGGTATATGTATAACAAGTGTTTTATAAGGGATTTGTTATCTCTTAGAGTGTAGAAAAGATTGCACACTACACACACCTTGCCAAATGAAATCATGTCTCTATTTGTAAGGATAGGCATATGCTCTAACCGTTTCCATTCATGGTTGATAACAGACACGATTGATCTAGCCACCTTCGTAAAATGAGAGAGTCAGAATCGGGTAGCTATTTTCAACCACCTATTTGCTTTTTTTAACTTTTTATTTTAATTTTATTTTATAATTTTTAATAATTTTTTTAAGTTTTTAAATATTTTTATAATTTATTTTAATATTATTAATGTTTTGATAAAATTTATTTTATTATTTTTTATTTTTAAAATCCTTTTGAAAAAATAAAAATATTTTTTAATCATTAAATCATTGACTTTAAATAAAAATTAAAGCATGATTGTGTTCTTCTCTTGTATGGTTATGCATGTCATACATATGATCATGTGTCATATTTGAATAGTCATACACTTTAACAAAAAAAAGAAATTATAAATTATTTTAGTTTGGGTAAAAATATGTTATTTATACTATTAAGGATGCAAATTAATATTAACATTGTTGCATATTGTACACCACACAAGGACAAAAATACTCTTTAATAATCAAAACTAATATTCAACTTTAACAAATGAGGGAGAAAAATGAACTTTTTGAAACTTTTAAGGTGGGAATTGTTTCATCAAAGTTTGGGCGGAGAATTGTCGTTCGGCCCCTCCATTCTGGTCTTTAATTTTAATTCTATAAATCAAAATGGACGGTCAAATTGCTGCTTTTTTTTCACCACTAAAGTCTCGACACTTGAACATTTCTCCTAAAAGGAGCCATTGCAACCACGTGCCTTTTCCACGTGCCATCTCCCAAATCAAAATAAAAACTTTAACGACGACCCAGTTTTAATTCGCCACTCAAAACCCTAACTCTCTCTCTCTCTCTCTCTCTCTAAAGCTTTCTCTTTGGAAAATCTCTGATATGGCGTCGTTCAATGAGGCTCCTCCTGGTGATTCCAAGGCTGGAGAGAAGATCTTCAAGACCAAGTGTGCTCAGTGCCACACCGTGGATAAAGGCGCAGGTCACAAACAGGGTGAGTTGATTTATCATCTTCTTTTATTGATATGATTTGATTGCGACTTCTTTGGATCTGATTTGTGTTGGATCTAAAAGTTATGTGCAGATTTGATTTGAATGTCTGCGTTGGGAAAAATTGTCTTTTTTTCTTTTAAGTATGTTGGTTCAATGGTTTTTGTTTTATTTGATGGTAGATTTGTAAAAGATTAAAATTTTCGTGATGTTAACGGTTCAGCAATTTGATAAAACACGTTAGAGTGTATTGAGTTTGAATTTAAATTGACTTTGGGCGATGGGAGATTTTGTCATGTGATGTGCTAGTACCTGTTTGATTTGCTAATGGATTTGCGAGAGAGTAAATACTGCATAGGTACTGATTAAAACATGTCTGGGGATGGGTAGTTAAATTCTTAATTGAGTTTTGCTATTGGATTATTTTCATTTTTTAATTTTAGAAAGTATTAGTTTGATTTATCGATTGATTCCTGAAATAGTAAGTTTTGCGATAGATTTTTAGGGCTTAATAATGAATTAGACTGATTTGGGCCGGGTAAGTCAATATTTAACTTAAATTCTTGACACTAATGTTTAGGGCTTAATAATGTTTAGGAATTATTTTCTTTTAATTATACTTTTACTTACCCGAAAAAATATGTTTAGGAAGTTGACATTGAATTTTGATGATAATACTGAAATTGTCAAATTCTGTGTAGATTCTATGTCACGGCAATCTAATTAAAACATGTTACTATATGATATTGTCAATTTATAACTTATTTGTCGAACTGTTAAAAGGTAGTTTATAAATTTCAATAAATGGTTTAGAAAAGGCTAAAAAATTGTGTTCCAAAGTAAATTAAAATAATCCAATTGTGGAGTTAGACAAAAAGAGAAAAAAGGGGTTAGATTATTTTGCTTTGGGTAGGAGCATTAATCAGAGGACTTACCCTAGACATTTCATTCATCCAAGATCCAAATATTAAATGTCAGTAATGTGTTAAATTTGGTGGAACCATTATTAGGGTTTAGAATGTGACGTTGAGTTAAGCAAATAGAGTTAGAAAAGTTATTGAAATTAGTGATTGAGGAGATGTGACATTTTAGGGTATTACTGCAACTTTAAAAAGTTGCTTTTGTTTTGGTCTGATGGATGTAATTTGCAGGGCCCAATCTCAATGGACTGTTTGGAAGGCAATCTGGAACAACACCTGGGTATTCCTACTCCGCTGCTAACAAGAATATGGCTGTGATTTGGGAGGAAAAGACGTTGTATGACTACTTGCTCAATCCCAAGAAGGTATGGTGTTTTATATTGCTCAATTTGTTTACATCAGTCATGTTATGAGGAAAACAAAAGGCAGTTTGTGTGATTGATACTTAACAAATGTTAAACTTATTAACGTTTATGCAGTACATCCCCGGAACCAAGATGGTTTTCCCTGGTTTGAAAAAGCCACAGGAGCGTGCCGACCTCATTGCATACTTGAAGGAATCAACTGCATCTTAAAACATTTGCTGATGCACTTTTTCCACTACCATGACTATTTTTTACCAATAAATTTTATAGACCATTTTGTTGACCAGCCATGCTCTTTGTACAATGAGCATTGCTGATCATTGCTTATTTGAGAAAAAAATGGTTGGTGTCATTGGCGAACATATCATTATTTCAAATTGCTGGTTCTAATTATATTCATGTTCCTCTTGCAAAATATTTTCAATCATTTATTTTTAAAGTTATTTAAATATTCAACTGTTGTGAGATATGTGACACGGAGTAAAAAGTGTCTTCTATGCATATTATGTTTGTTATTATTCTTTTTTTATTTCAATATGATCATGATTTCTACACAACTGCATGGTTTTTAACCCACCAAAGCATGATTTTAGAGATTTTGTAGCATAAATGGAGTTGCAATGAATAAAATTATTGTTCCTACAATATTTGATTCATATAAATGGGAAGAAAGGTCACGATTCAAATGTTGTGCATTTGAATAGGCAAAAGAAGAAAATCAACTCCAATCTATATCGGACTCTCTTAACGAGAAAAAGGTTCAACTGTTTCTTTAAATTTGCTTTGAAATCCACTTAAATCTTTCAATGTCCTTGTAATTTTTAACCAATTCATATATACTACAAGCCAAAAATTACAGAGAAATGCATTAATAGCAGTCTAGTAACAAATATTTCATCTTTCACTGCAAAAACCCTAGATGTAGGTCGGCAAACCCACCCAGAACTGGTGGCGATGCCTAGGCGGCTGTGCAACTGTGGCTGCACAGGCAGCCTTGCTGGCCGTACAAAAGTGGATGTGTTGACCTTGTTGTCAACCCTGGTTTTTGCTTCAACAACCTTATAATTACCCTCATCTACCACTGTAATCGCACACTTAATCAATACTCAATTTGTTTGTGTGTTTTTGTTTACATTCTAACTGCTGCGATAGAGATTTTAATTAAGAGAAGCTTCTATTTTGTAAAAGGAAATGAGAGACGATCAAGAGAGTTGTTTTTGAATTTTGTATTTGAGCTCATCTTTATGTACATAAAACTCAACAAACATCAAAATCAGCGACCAAACATTGGTTCATAAGAGTAAAAATTGAAAATGAAAAAATGAAAACGTAATCGAACAAGCAAAGCCTTCACCTCGAAAAGCGCATGCTCGATTATGATTTCATTTTTTAAGTTCTTCAATTTTCCTTTTTCTTATAAAACGTGTCGACGTTGTTCAGTTAGTGTGTTTCAATTTTGCTTTCATAAAAAGAAAATACCTGTACAACTTCCATCAGCATACGAAAGGAGAACGGAGAGAGCAGTTACAGAACAAACAAATCCTTGACAAACTGTTCAAAACAAACAAACTTGAATATTGATTCAATGACGTGTTTGGGGTGTTTGTTGTGATGGTCAAAGACGGTGGTAACTGTGGTTGGAGAAATAAAACCATTTATTGGAAGAGGGTCGATCAAGCTTGGTCTGCTCTGCACCCGGCAACCACGCTTGAGACACCTGCAAGGCACTGCAACCGCCAAACTGTGAGTTAGTTTTCTAAACCTCGGGCTCTAAAGGCAATGGTGAAAAAGGATGAAGAAGAAAAAGGAAAAAAGAAAAACAATTAACAAAAACCAAGGCTTTTAAGGTGTCAAGATAAGTAAGGATGGGGAAGAAGGAAAAGGAAACAGAAAACAAAAAAGGTTTAAAGCGTAAATAAAAAGGAGGTGGGGAATACTACTTTTTTTAATTTTACGAAAGTTTAAAATGCTACTTGTGTTGTAATTAAACTTTATATATAATTTTTTTTATTTATGATAGCATATTTAACTCTTAAAAATAATAGCAAAAAAATAAATAATTTTAGTAGGGGTTAAATAAAATATCAAACACATTTTCAATTTTTCATATTCAGGATGGTATTTTCTGACAAACATGTCAAATGTGTTTTCTAACTCTAAAATAAGTGAATTGAAATATTGTTTTTGGATTATTTAAAATATTACCATAAAACACAAAAACAATTCATAGACAAGCTGCCTCATTACTTCTTAAATTTAGAAAAGAAGAGACAAGATCACAACAAAAGGAGCACCACTAACCAAATTTACTAAAGCTTTGCACATGGCACAATCTTTTTGTGGCACCAAAACTAAAGCAGAGAAAAACATAGAGACATAAATAAGTGACAATGCGTTCTTACTGAAAATAGTAGAGAGAGAGAGAGAGAGAGAGAAAGAGGGGTTGTCAGCTCTGTATGCATAGGTTTATCATTGTTGAGAATGTGATTGCAATGGCTGCCAGAGTCCAAGTATCTGCAACACAATCAATCCGTGACTTTACAAGAAACAGAATGAAAATGTCCTATCTACAAGTTTTGAAGAAATGAGAACCAGTTGGTTGCTGTATGATTCCTGGCTTGATGGATGTGAATAAGGTAAAAGAGTAATGTTACACATCTTGAGTAATCACAAAATTCTCATCCCAAGTGAAACATCATCCAACGTGATACTAATTGAAATGACAAGTGTCACGGTAACATAACACAGGATTATGTGTAAGTTGCCATAGAAATTTTGAAATATTGCTAGATATCTATGAATATTAATCAAATCAAAATAATAAGCACAAAGCAGGATTGACCAGTATGATACTAATCATTTCCAAGAAGAAAATGCAGTTCTAAGGATAAAATTAGATGCCTTCTGTTCAATCAATAGAACAGAAGGCTAAGGACGACACAGAGCAGACATGAGAATCAGTTTGTGAACGGGTTCAGAGATTTACTAACGAATTTACAGAGGATATGGATACCAACCTCGACTCCATGGGGGCCAATAGTTTGGCATATAAAACTTAAATAGCCAATACTAAGTCATAACCATAAAGAACATCTGAAGCAATATAACTGATGTAGACCTGTATAGCATGCCCAGTATGTCTCACAACCACCAATTGAAAATTTCCTTGCATCTGCCCAATTGTGAGAGATCTGTCACAGAACAATGAGAAAATTTCTCAGTATATCAAGTTCAAGAATTTTTAGCAGCAGTTTGGCTAGTTAGTAACTATCACTACCAAAGAAAGAACTGATCTGTATTCTCATCTTGCCAATTCCATTCCTTTGGAACTGAGCAATAATGAGCAAATCAAACTGCAGAAAATGCTTCAGGTACAATTGAAAACTTTAGATACTGGTTGCTTAAATACCAGAGCTTTGGATAATAAACACTGATCTATTAAAATTCTTCATATCAATGTGAAGCAAGTTAGGCAATGTCTTAAAAATCTTATCCAAGTTTTAGTGTTTATTTCTCAAGAAATAGTTTCGTTCTTGATAAAAATGACTTCGATAAAGATACTGAATAACATAAAAAAATTATCTAGTGACGACCTGTCCAGTCTGTCTGTTCTTGCTAACAGCAAGAGCTTTAGGACTGGACATGACAGAAATTTCTCTAAAAGGCCTTCATACCTGTAAGACAATTCAAAATTTCAACTGCAATGAATTTTTGTGCAACTAGAGAGAAAGATAAGCACCAGTTTACACATTATAAGAGATAAGTTGAATTCAAGCACCCGCCAACTCTTAAGCTGTGTTAACTACAGGAATCCTTTGGGCTGTTACATCCAGTCCAAGCTTAATTGTTGGATCCTTGCACATTCCCAAGCCGAAATATAGCACTATTAGATATGTGATAAGTGCAGTAGTTATATCCTAAGAAAGTCCACTTTGAAATTTAATCTACCAAACTTAATGACAGAATTTAACTAGAAGGATGACAAAAGAAAAAACAAGGTGTCTCACCAAGTTTAACCAAAAGGAACCTTCAACGCTATCACTTATAAATTAAAAGAAATAAACAAAGGTATGACCTTCTTTGTCCAACTAGATGGTTAACCCATTTCATTGCGTTAAACTATTTTCCATCATCCCATCAGATCTACCTTTGCAGGTGAATTCAAATGAGAATGCAATAGTTAATATATGTTAATATATAGAGATTCTGAACAAACTTACCTAATTGATACCAAGTTATTCACATTTCTTATAAGATACATGTATCATATCCTTGAAAACAAGGAAAAATATCATTATTTTGGTCATCTCGCTGGACGAGTGTATACTACATGCCTGAAAGCCCCTTGATGAGGATACTAGAGAAATTCAAAATTAATTATTTTGGGATATTATCTTATTTTATTCAGATTATTTTATTTAAAAAAATTTTAAATTATTTTATTTAGAAATTTTAATTAGATATTGATTCATTTTGAAATAAGTATTAATAATCTATATAAAAAGTTTAAACATTCATTGTAATATAATTTATTCAAACATTATTTTGATAATACAGATTGAAATTTATTATCTTTTCAATTATTAATCGATTGTTTCCTTGTGTCATGCGTCAATCATTATCATTTGTCGATCTCCAATATATTAATTTTTATCAAAGTTGTGTCCTACATCAATTTGATATTAGAGTCGTGTCTTACATGAATCCTACACTTTAAAAGGGACAAATAGACATTACTTAATCATCCCTACATAATAAGTGATATTTATTCAATGCCATAAACTTCTATATCACTACTATTATCCTCATCATTGTTGTACAATGTTTGCTACAAGAAAAAGTGATTTCTAGTTAAATCGTTTAAGTGTGAAACTAAAATGTTAACATTTCATTCATTATAAAGAAATTTATAGTTTCATTTTTCATCAGGAAATTAAGAAAATTTATGAACTTACCTTATTAGCCAATAAATAAAGAAAATTAAAATTTAAACCCTAGTCTTTAAAATCATTCTTACACTAGCCAAAATTATCAAAGTTTTTTTTCTTAAATAAGAGAATGAAGAATAAAGAAAAGCTCGTATATTATATTATCCCTTATAATTAATGTTAATCCGCATATCAATGCAATACATTCAAGTGTGGTTTTAAATAACAATTATACCAGCCTCTCCAATATTGTTCAATTTCTTCCAATTGTGCTTGGTAGACATAACTACAGCATAAAGTCAAGATGGTACATGTTAGCACAAGGACTTGGAAATTACACAATGACAGTCAAAAGTTGGAATGATAGATGCATCTACCGATTATTTGAATCTTCATATTTTAATGTAGAAGGGATAGAAACATGGGCAGAGTCAATTTTTCTCATAGCATTTCCTTTGACACTCTATTCAATCTATCAAATTATAAAGTTAACTGAGGTAGACATACATCAAGGATAAGCAAAAGTTTATATTCAGAAACAAATTTTCTAGTTTTACATTGCATTATAGTTATTGGTCCATGTCATTGTAGATTAGATTGTCTAACATGCAACTTCCATCCCCAAAGCAATAGCCTATAGTTGCCACCAGCCACATAATTTAAGTTATTTACATCAATATGCTGATTCATCCATAATGTCAACTGGTATTGATTGAGACTTGAGCCTGTGCACGGGTAAAATACACCATGACCCCTTATTAGCATGACACAACTTCGGAATTCGGAAAGCAACTGAAATGTGCTTACTTTAGCATTTTTATTGGCATTTACTAGATGAAGCCAATTGGACCAACAAAATGGCAACATATTTTGGGTTAGATCAACTTTCTAAAGTATAGAAGAGAAAGACCAAGCCATAATGAGCACAAATTGGGCCAGAGGACTTGTTCCCGCCAACTACTTTAACCATACAAACATTGCTTAAGTGCTAAGTTGGAGTAAACAGGTGTCCAACTCGGCCTATAAAAAGCTAGCCATTTGGTGCTTGACAAGGATGCTTTTCTAAATGCTTAAGTGTTGCCTTATGCTTTATTTTGCTAGGAAAATTTGTGGGAAATACTTTGTCCATTGTAAAGAGTTGTATGGGTGGGAATTACGTGAGCTACTTGAAGCAATTGTAACTCCTAAAACACTTATAATTGTTCTTTTTACTTAATAAAAGGTTAAGAGATTTTTCCTATACATCTCTATGCTCTATTTTATCTTTATATTGTTGCTTTATTTGTTGTTGCCTTGAAAGAAAATCCTGGGTTGTATTCTTGGTGGGTTAAACCATTATTTAGACTTAGCACCATCATAGAGAACTAAACAGGTTTGCTTCTTGTGCCTATATTAATTTTCAATCATTTGTGTGCTTGATTTTGGACGTTGTGACAATTTGGTATTAGAGCACTCCAGGCTCATGGCTAATATTTTAGAACATATAGGTATTCTCGAAGTATTGATTGGGGCTCCTCTTGCCAAGGGCACTTCCTTGGCTAATCAAGCTGCTCTCTATGCGTAGCAAATTTTGAACTTAGACAAGCTATCTCTGATCAACAAAAAGACATGCATGAGTGGTCGAATGAGATTCTTAAACAAGTATTGGACTTTATGGACTAGATGGAAGACAAAATTTCCACTATGAAAAATGATGTTGTGTTGCTAAAAAGGGTTATTCTTGGCTTTGTTGTTACTGGTGAATCTAGTTCAACAAAATACAAAGTTTTAGAGCCAAAACAATTTGGCAGCTTTAGGAACACAAAAGAGTTAGAGAATTTCTTATAGGGTATAGAGCAATACTTTTGTGCTACCCTTGTTCTTGAGGGGGACCAAGTAACGATAACATCCATGTATTTGACAAGTGACGCTAAACTATGGTAGAGAACACATTTGGATGATGATGCTAGTGTAGGGCGACCTCATATCAAAACGTCAGAAGCTTTGAAAAAGGAATTGAAGGACTAATTGTTGTCCCTAAATGCAGCATAGGTGGCATAGGAGGCCTTGAAGAAGTTAAGGCACATGAGTTCAGTGAGGGACTATGTCAAAGAATTCAGCTCCCTCATGTTTGATATTAAAAACATGTCCAAAGAAAATAAGCTTTTTAACTTCTTTTCAAGACTTCAGACTTGGGCACGAGTTGAGTTACAAAGGTAGAATTTGAAAGACCTTCCAATGGTAATTGCTATTGTTGATGGCTTAATTGATTATAATTTGGGACAAATTTCTAGCCAGAATGACAAGAAAAAGTCTAAGTCTAACTAAAAGAAAAAAAAACTAGCAAGTTCATGGCAAGACAAGGTAGAAAGAAAATTTCCACAAAAGAAGTAATGGTAATGCTTCCAAATGAGGACAGGATCCACCCTAGAGGAGACCTTCTATGGCTTACTTCTTATGCAATGGACCTCATCATGCTAGAGAGTGTCCAAAAAGAGCTAATTTAACTACTTTAATTGCTTAGGAACTAGCTACAAGATCTTGAGCCAGCAAATACGAGACTCAGTCCTATCCAGTTACTGAATGTCTTGATAAGTGAAGGTAAATACTCTTTTAAAGGCTTAATGTATGTACTTGTTATACTAAATAGGTGTAGCATTCAGGCCACGCTTGACACTAGTGCTACAAACAATTTTATATTCCAATGTATGGTGACTTAACTAGGATTAAAAATTTAACAATGCACAAGTCAAATTAAGGTTATTAATTCAGGTGTATGACCAATCAAGGGGGTGACTTCTTCCCTTTTGAAAATTGAAGACTGGGAGCAATAATGCAAATTCATGGTAGTACATTTAATGATTTTGATGTTATTCTAGGTATCGAATTTTTCATACAGGCTAAGACTATTCTTATACCACATCTTTGTGGCTCATTTATCTTGGATGAACACCATACATGTTTCATCAAGACTGAAGCAAGTGGGCAGACTCATGGCAAGTCCACCTTCCAAACAATAAATCAATTGAAGGTTGGCCTCAAGAGGGTAAGGTCACCATGCTTGTAGCCATGGTTGAATTAAAAGATGATAAGGCTATTGACATGCCTAATTGTGTTGCCAAATTACTAAAGGAATATCAGGATGTTATGCCCCCAGAATTGCTAAAATCCTTACCTCCACGACAGCATATGGATCATAAAATTGAGTTAGAACTACGAAAGAAGATTTTAACTTTCTATCTCTATAGAATATCCCCTTTAAAGCTTTTAGAATTAAGGAAACAACTAAATAAGCTATTTAATGAGTGTTTTGTGCAACCCTTAAAAGCTCTTTTTGGTGCCTTATTCTATTTCAAAAAAATAAATATGGTGGTTTGTGGATATGCATAGATTATCGGGTACTAAATAAAATCAAGGTGAAAACAAGTACCTGGTTCCAAATATGGCAAATGTTTTGACGCTTAGCAAAGGGAACTCACTTTTCTAAGTCAGACTTGTGTTTTAGATATTGGCAAGTCAAAATTGCAAAAGGTGATGAGCTATAAACTACCATGGCTACAAGGTACAAGCTATTGAATTTGTTATGATGCTTTTTGGCTTAACTAATACTCTTATTACATTTTGCAATTTAATGAATGATGTGTTGTATGAGTATCTTGACTGCTTTATGGTGCTATACTTGGATGATATTCTTGTGTATAACAATTCTTTGGATGAGCATATGATACATTTAGAGAAAGTGTTGGAAAAACTGAAGGAAAATTCTCTGTATCTTAATAAGGAAAACTGTGACTTTTATGTACAAGAAATTATGTTTTTAGGGCACCAAGTCAATGGTGAAAATATTCAAATAGATAGAAAGAAAATTCAAGTTATTCTTGATTAGCTTGCTCTTACTTCTTTTCTAGAATTGCAGTCATTTTTGGGTTAACAAATTATTATCAGCGTTTTATTAAAAATTATTCTCAGATGGCTACTCCCCTTACTGATTTGTTGAAAAAAGATACTGAGTGAGGGTGGACTTGAACTTGTCATGAAACTTTTAGAAAATTAAAAGAAGTTGTTATATCTACAGTAATTGCCCTACTTTTCCTTGCCTTGTGAAGTTCACACTGATGTCTCAGATAAAGCAATTGGTAGGGTCTTAGTCCAAGAGAAACACCTTTTTGCATACGAAGGCAAAAAGATAAATGAAATTGAACAAAGATATTCAGCATATGAAAAAGAAATGTTGGCTATTATATATTGTCTCACCATTTGAAGACATTATCTCTTGGGGACTCAATTCATTATAATCATTGATAATATGGCTAATACTTACTTTAAAACACAGAAGCAGTTGTCTCCGAAACAAGTAAGATAGCAAGAATCCCTTGCTAAATTTGACTTCATTTGGGTGAATGAACCAAGAAAGGCAAATCAGGTTGCAAACACTTTTAGTCAGAAGCATATTGTGGGGTATGTTGCATCTATAACTTCTGTTTATTTTGATTTCACTGACATAATTAAATCTCAGGTTGCTTTGGATCCCACTTATGCTCAAATAAAGAAGCAAGTGCAAGAGGTGGCAGATTATATGTCCCAAAGACAAAGGGACTTAGAAGAGAACTTATGCGAGAGACTCACAAACCACAATGGGCAAGACATTTAAGAATTGAGAGGATGCTTGCTCTGTTGTCCTGAAATTTTTATTAGCCAAAAATGGACCAAGACATTGAGTTATATGTGAAGACTTGTCTAATTTGCCAATAAGAGAAGACTGAAAGGAGGAAGTAAGCTAGACTGTTGCAACCTCTGCCTATTCTAAAACGTCCATGAGAATTAGTATCTATACACTTTATTTTAGGTTTGCCTCTTGTTGATGGTATAGGATCTATCATTGTTATTGTTAACCGGTTCTCTAAGTATGCTATTTTCATTGTTGCTCCTAAGGCTTGCCAAACCAACACTGCTATTGAATTAATTTTCAAACATGTAATGAAAATTTTTAGGTTGCCTAAAGACATAATCAGTGACCGTGATGCTTGGTTTACAGTCAAATTTTAGACTTATTTATTCAAATTGCTTGGTTCTGAACTAAAATTCTCTATTGCAAATCAACATCAAACTGACAGGCAAACGAAGAGGATGAATGCTCTACATGAAGAGTACATACGAAATTATATCACTGCAAGCTAAAAGAATTAGATAACTTGATATTTCCCAGTTCTGTTATAATGTGCATAAGGCTTCAACAATAGGCATGAGTATAGTAGAATTGGCTTGGGGACAACAACCTTTGATTCCTTTAGAAGTGGCCAAGCAAAAAAGTAGAGAACATGTCTTGCAACCTACCAATTTTCCAAGGATAAGCAAGAACTAATTAAACAAGCCTTAGGCAGTTTAACCAAGGCACACAGGAGGATGAAGAAATATGTAGACCAATATTGGTAGCCTTTAGAATTTAGAGAAGGGGATTTGGTACTGCTTAGATTAACTCGTTAAATATGGAAAAAGGTGACAGACAAAGGATACCATAAAGGACTTATTCAGAAATATGATAGTCTTTTTCAAGTCTTGAAATATATTGGCAATGTTGCCTATCATTTGGAATTGCCAAACAGGATGAAAATTCATCTTACTTTACATGTGAGCTTCCTAAAACCCTTATACTCTTATGATGAAAATTAAATTCGAAAGATAAGAGCTCCTCTTACTGTTAGGAAAAAATACACCAAGAAATTAGTAAAAGTTTTAGAGCATAAAACAAAGGGCGTAGACAAGAAAAATAGAAGAACTTCATACTTAATCTTATGGGAAGATAGTGAATATCCAATCTGGGAAAAGGAAAATGATATGTGGTAGCTAAAGAAAGAGATCACCGATTACTTTAATAACCACCTAACGAGGGCATTGGCCTATTTAAGGTAGGGTGGGTTTGTTAGTAGGTATTGATTGAGACTTGAACCTGTGTACGGGCAATATATGCCATAACCCCTTATTGGCATGGCACAACTTCGAAAATTCAGGAAGCAATTGAAATGTGCTTACTTTAGCACTTTTATTGGCATTTTATTGATAAAGCCAATTGGACTAGCAAAATGGTAACATATTTTAGGTTAGATCAACTCTCTATAAGACAGAAAAGAAAAACCAAGCTAGAATGAGCACAAATTGGGCCAAAAGACTTGTTCTCGCCAACTACTTTAACCTTAAAAGCATTACTTGGGTGCTAAGTTGTAGAAAACAAGTGTCCAACTTTGCATATAAAAAAGCCAACCATTTGGTGCTTGACAAGGGTGCTTTCCTAAGTGCTTGAGTGCTGCCTTGTGCTTTCTTTTGTTGGGAAATTTTGTGGGAAATACTTTGTCTATTGTAAATAGTTGTATGGGTGGGAATTATGTGAGCTACTTGAAGCAATTGTAACTCTTAGACACTTGTAATTGTTCCATTTACATAATAAAACGTTAGAAGATTTTTCTCGTACATTTCTGTGCTTTGTTTTATCTTTATATTGTTGTTTTATTTGTTGTTACCTTGAAAGAAAATCCTGGGTTGCATTCTTGGTTGGCTATGACTTAGCACTATCACAAGGAACTAAACAGGTTTGCTTTTGCATTAATTTTCAATCATCTGCGTATTTTATGTTAGACCCTGTGACATATAACATGGTGACCTATCTTGGATTCGTGGTTAAGGCCAATAGTTTATTAGCTAATAATCAACTTTTAATAGTTCTACGTCACTATTGCTACTTTTTACTGCAACAAATATTTGCATCCTATCGGGTCCTTTAAAGTAAGGGTCACTTTTTGGTACATATTTCTTCAGTTAGCTATAATCATTATTGTCATAGTGTTCTTTGCATAGGCCTATTATCTTTCATATTCAATGGCAAAAGACAATTAAAATTGTGAGAATAATTGAATTTTCTCTTACATATATTGTCAATAAAATACAAGCTTATGTACAATTTTTATGAGTCTAATTTAGAAAACAATATAAACTATTTTTCTAATTACATTAATATTACATTGACCTTATTCCTAAAATGTTAATAGTACATCCCAAGACTCCTCAAATTGGAGCATACATATACACCAAACTTGTTATAAATAAAATCAATACTAGGATCACTGAGAGATTTAGTAAAAATATCCACTAGCTAGTCATTTGAGCTGACATGACTAGTAGTAATATAGTTGGATAGAACTTTTTCATGAATAAAATAACAATCGATCTCTATGTGTTTAGTCTTATCATGAGACATTAGATTAAAGGTAATATGGAAAGTTGTCTAATTATCACAGAATAACTTCATCTGTGGTACTTCTGTAAAATTCAACTCTTAGATCAGTTGTTTCAACCAAATTAGTTCACAAGTTACCAAGACCATTGCAAGATATTTTGTCTTTACACTTGACCAAACAATAACATCTTGCTTTTTATTTTCCATGAAACTAAACTGCTCCCAATAAAACACAATATCATGAAGTTGAGCATCTATCAAATGGAGAGTCTATCTAATCTGCATTAGAATATCCAACAATCTGCATATGACCCTTGTCTGCATACAACAATTCTTTGTCTAATACTGCCTTAATATACCTCAAAATTCAAATAACCACATATTAATAAGAAGCACATGGGGATTGCAAGAATTGGCTAATTAAAAAGAGAAATTTAGCCTCGTGATAGTAAGGTAGTTGAGTTTACTTACTAACATTCAATATCTCCCAACATCTATGAGTGGCTACCTTTATCCCAATACAAGTCTAATATTAAAATCCATGGGAGAGCTAGTAGGTTTACAATCGAACATTCATGTATTTTTCAAGATATCTAGGTCATACTTTCTTTAAGAGAAAATTATATCAAACTTAGACTAAACAACTTATATTCTAAGAAAGTATCTAAGTAGTCTTAAGTCTTTGGTTTGAAAATGATCATATAGATACTTCTTTAATCAATTGATACCCTCTTGATCATTATCAAATAGCCCTTGTGAAGTATGCCTATGAAATATAGAGTAATCCGACTCACTTAAAGTCATATCAAACTTCTGAATAATAGTATTAAAATATTCTAATCAGGCATGTGAGGACTGTTTTAGGGCATACAATAAGCGGCAAAGTTTATAAACCAAACTAACTTTCCCTTGAGAAACAAAACTAGGTGGTTACTTCATATAAATCTTCTCCTAAAGCTCATCATAAAGGAAAACATTTTTAATATCTAACTAAAATTAGGGTTGGATTCGAATTGAGTTAAACCGAACGCAAACTTAGGTTTGCTCAGGTTTGAGAGTTCAATTTGAATTCAAGTTTGTATTCACTGAACTTTTATATAGTGAAATTCAGATTTGAGAGTTTTGTTCGTTATTGTAGCAAAATTTAATTATTTAATTATTTATAATAAATATATTTATTATGACTTATTAGAAAAATAAACATATTTATTATAATTTATTAGAAACATAAACAAATTTATTATTACTTATCAAAAATTCAAAAATATTTATTATGACTTATTGAAAACACAAATATATTTACATAATTTATTAAATTATAAATATATTTATTATGACTTGTTGAAAACATAAATATATTTATTATGGCTTATTAGAAACTTAAAATATTTATTATAATGTATTAGAAATATAAATATATTTATGATGACTTATTGTATATATAAACATATTTATAGTTTATTAAAAAAATTATAATTAATAAATTATAATAGATGAATTATAAATTAAAAATATCATTTTGAGTTAATGAACATGTTTAAGTTCAGTTCGTATAGTTTGAGTTCAGATTTGTATTCAAAAATTTTCAATATCATAATTCAAGTTTAGTTTTAGATTCAAATAGTTTATTTCAGGCTTGTTCAAACCAAATTTAAAAATGAATTCAAACATGTTTGGTTCTACTCTAATCTAACTGAAATGGGAACCAATGACAAATGACAACTATAAATAAGAATAAACACACAAAGGGCACCTTGGCTATTGGAGAAAATATGTCACCATAATCCAAACCATAAACCTAAGTATATCTCTTGACAATTAACTGAGTTCTAAGCGATCAACTTTACCATTAGGATCAATATTAATTATATAAACTTAAGGATATTGATAAGTGTCAATTGCATGTATAATTTCGTGGTCAATTTACAGAGTTTTAAGGGTGATTTGACCATTTTACCCTTATTATGTGCATATTTCGGGATCACGAGTTTTCATGTTTGGTTTTGTAGGAAATATTGATTTTTATGTGATTTTAATGGAAATCAAGCCAAAAAGACACTTATGAAGGACTAGCCGGAGGTTCGAATTTAATCTAAAGAAGAATAAGCAACTAGAGCAAAGACGGGAAAGGAGAGTATTGCGCGCCACAGAAGAAAAATAAGGATTTTAAATATGTTTGAGTTCTGTAATGAAAACTTGGTCTTCATTAAAGTTTTAGTGGACATCTCAAGCTTTTCAAAAAGCTATTATGGGGAAAAATCCAAGTTCGTTTGGGCCCTCAACCGTTGCTGCAAATTCAGGTCTTCTTGGTGAAATTCTGTGTCGGACCACTGAGCACTAAAATGGTCATAACTTGAGATTATGAAGTCCAAATGTGGTGATTCAAAATTCATATGAAACTAGACATCCAGGGCTACAACTTTGGTGAAGACCAAAATTTCGGATTCCAGAAGCTACAGGCCGCGGCATCATGCTTAAGCATGGACACTGTTTACAGAATTTCAGTTTGACTGAAATTCTTCCCAAACCCTAACTATATATATATCTTTGTAATTTTAGAATAGAGGAGAGCCGTCCTAGGAGATTTTTTGAGAGATTCTTCACCCAATTTTCTGATATTCAATATTTTAATTTGGGGATTCAATGAAAAGCTTTTCGGATTACAATTGTGAGAATATTTCTTCATCAACTTCAATAAGAGATTCAACATTCATCTGGTTTTATTCTTATTTTCTCCATTATGTTTATGATTTGTTTGAATCTTATTGCTTATTTGTTTTTAATGATGAACTAAATAATTTTTGCTAAGATTAGGGCTAGCTAATTCATGAATATGTAGGGTTTTTCAATTACAATTTACGAACATACTATTTCATGTGAGTTTGCATTCTGAACTTAATGCCTATTGAAACTTGGCCACTTTTAATAGGATTTCTGTTGTGTAATTGAGACCGAGAGGTGATATTACATTAAAGCAGCGAGAATACGAACTGTGGATTAATTAAATATAGAGATATATTTGATAATACATGCAATAGTCATAGGCACAATAGGCTTGTGCTGAAAGCTAGTGGATTCCATAGAACTTAATGCATTTTCATCTAATTAAACCTAAATAGAGATAGTTAGGTTATTAGATTGTTAATTATGATTAATATTGCTTGAGAAAGAATGTTAATCAATTTTGGGAATTCCGTTGTCACATGAATAATATGAAATACATAAGCATATGAAAAACCTACATTGTAGTGAATTAGTGAACCCGAAATCTTAGCATTTTCTCACATATTGTTATTCGATTTACCTAGGCGTGTTTCTTAATTGCTTAATTTTAATTTTATTTTATTTTTCATATTTATTTTAGACGCGAATTCGATAGTTTAGATAAAATTAAGAGTGGTGTCGTCTTGGTACTTGCTTACGCGATCCCGTGGATACGACACCCTGAATACTTCCCGTATTACTTTGAACTAGTACACTTGCTAGGAAGTTAGGGTTTAAACTTTTAACGCATCAAGTTTTTGGCGCCGTTGCCGGGGATCGCGTCTTAGTCAATATCGAGATATACTGTTTCTAATTTTAATCTAGACATTTTATTTTTTTTGTTATTTTAATTTTTGTTTAGTTTTGTTTTTATTATTTTACTCCGTTACTTGGTCTTGTTTGCCTTGCAGATTCTTATCTAGTGCATGACACGCACTAGAAATCAGACAACTAAGCCTTTCGATCCTGAGATAGAAGGAACATTACATCAGTTGATGAGGCAAAGAAGAGCAATGACAGAGGATCAGCGAGTAGCACCGCCAACTTTAGAGCAAGCAAATCGAGTTATAAACCAACGATCTTTGATCGACTATGCGACTCTTACAATCGAAGGCACAACTTCAAGCATTAGGCGACCAACAATACAGGCCAACAATTTTGAGATCAAACTGGGAATAATCCAGATGATTCAGACGTCAATTCAGTTCAATGGTTTACCTAGTGATGATCCAAATCAACACATTACCAATTTTCTGGAGATCTGCGATACTTTCAAACAGAATGGAGTTACAGATGATGCCATCAGGCTAAGATTATTCCCCTTTTCATTGAGGGACAAAGCAAAGAATTGGTTAAATTCATTGCCTGTTGGATCAATCACTACTTGGGATGAGATGGCACAACGATTCCTAGCAAAATTCTTTCCTCCATCAAAGACTGCAAAATTACGTAATGACATCACAACTTTCATGCAGTATGACACAGAGTCATTATATGAAGCATGAGAGAGATACAAAGAACTACTTCGAAAATGCCCACACTATGGATTACCCATATGGTTTCAGGTACAAACTTTCTATAATGGTTTAATGCCTGCTAATCGTACTTTAGTTGATGCAGCTGCAGGAGGTAACTTTATGAGGAAGACACCAGAGGAAGCATTCGAGCTGTTAGATGAAATGGCTTCCAATAGTTACCAATGGCAAACTGATAGAGCACCAAGGAGAGCTATGGGAGTTCATGGAGTGGATTTTTTCAATGCATTGGCTGCCCAAATAGAAGTTTTAAATAAGAAAATTGATACAATGGCGGTCATGCAAGTGAAAAGTGTAGTTTGCGACTTATGTGGAGGGGGTCATGCGAGCATTGATTGTCAAGTAGGTAACCCATTCATGTACTCTTCTGAAAATGCTAATTTTGTGGGTAATTTTTGTAGGCCTCAACAGAACAACCCATACTCCAAAACATACAATCCTGGGTGGCAAAATCATCCTAATCTTTCATGGAGTAATCAGAATTCAATGAAGCAACCACCACCAGGGTTTCAACCTCAAGAAAAGAAATCTAATCTAGAGGAACTCATGACAAAATTCATCAATAGTGCTGAAACGAGATTTCAAAATCAAGAAGCATCCATCAGAAATCTTGAGGTACAAGTAGGATAATTGGCAAACATAGTAGCGGGGAGAGCACAAGGCACACTACCAAGTGATACCGAAACAAACCCTAAAGAACATGTGAAAGCCATATCACTTAGGAGTGGGAAAGAACTGAAAGGTCCTGAGGAAGGAAAGCTTAAAGAAGACAAAGAAGTTGAACCGGTGGTAAGAGAGGTGGAGCAAAAGCCAATAGAGATCAAGCCTCCTTTTCCTCTTGCATTCAAGAAGAGGCAATTGGACAAGCAATTTGCAAAATTTTTGGAGATATTCAAGAAACTTCACATTAATATTCCTTTTGCAGATGCCTTGCTCCAAATGCCAAGTTATGCAAGATTTTTAAAGGAGATCTTATCTAATAAGAGGAAATTAGAGGAGTATGAGACAGTCAAACTCACAGAGGAGTGCTCCGCCATTCTCCGAAACAAATTACCACCGAAGCTTAAAGATCCAGGGAGTTTTTCTATCCCTTGCACTATAGGTTCAATTTCTTTCTCTAATGTTTTATGTGATTTAGGGGCAAGCATTAACTTAATGCCTTTGTCTATTTTCAGGAAATTGGGACTTGGAGAACCATAACCCACCACAGTGTCCTTACAATTGGCAGATAGATCGATCACGTATCCAAGAGGTATTGTGGAAGATGTGTTGGTAAAGGTTGATAAATTTATATTTCTTGTGGATTTTCTTGTGTTGGATATGGAAGAAGATATTAAAATGCCTTTGATTTTTGGAAGACCATTCTTGGCCACTGGAGGGGCACTAATTGATGTGAGAGAAGGGACTATGAAATTAAGAGTTGATGATGAGGTAGTGACCTTCAAAGTGTATAAAGCCGTAAATCCCTCTAGTGAAAAAGAGACATGTCATAAAGTGGAAGTGAGTAAGGGACGAATAAATCCTACAAATGACAAAGCTCAAATTGATCAAGACAAACCAAAAAAATGGCGAGACCAACAACCTACAAAGAACAAACTTGATGGTGGCCAAAAAGGATTTTTCTCAAACTCCCAATATCAACCCTTTCCTCAAAAGTTGAGAGCTCGAGGTACTGGTCCATTCATTGTCACAAAAGCCTATTCTAAAGGAGCTATGAAGGTAAATCACAAGGATAAAGGCATATACACGGTCAAAGGGCAACGATTAAAGTACTATAAAGAAAGTGGATGGAGAAAAGGCAAAGTCTCTATCCTATTGAATGATCCGGCCTAAGAAGACCACTATCAAGTCAAGCTAAAGACTATAAACAAGCGCTTCTTGGGAGGCAACCCAAGTTGTATCCTTTATATTTCTTTATTCTTTGTTTTTCTTGTTTTAAATTTTTTTTTTCTTTGTCCACTTGATGTAATCTAACAATATTGTTTGAGGTTGTTTTGTTATTAGCATTGGTTGTGAAGAATTTTTCCGAGTTTCAAATCGCAAAGCACAAGCAAGCAAGGAGACCTCACTTAAAATAAGGGAAGTAGTTCTAACTTTTTACTTTTCTCATTCGCCATTGAGGACAATGTCAATGCTAGGTTGGGGGTGAGGAAAAGTTAGAACTAGATTGCTTGAATGGCAACATCAGTGACAAATCTTTATTATTAATTTTTTTTTTTTTGTTTTAGTATAGGTGTGTTGAATTAGCTCGTATGTCTATGATTATACATAACTATGATGAATGATTGATATATGATAAGCTAGCTTTGTTTGATTTAGAAGTATGAAGAAATACACACTACGAAATTGAAGCTTTCAGGTTTAAGGTATGTATGGTTGATGATTAAACTTAAGGAGTTGTTTGTGTGTTATGTTTATATATGCAAGTGACAAATTTAAAAAACCCTTAGATGGACCTAAAGATTGTTTGAACTATGGTTGAAAATGCACATTGCTTAGATCCTAAGATATAATACATATATGGATGAAGAAAACATCAAAGGCATGAATTAAAATTTCAACTACTCCAATGTCTTAGTTGCTGAGTAGGTTGGGGGTTAGCATGTCCACCGTGAGTGACCCTCGAGTGGAAAGTGACTAGAGATAAGAGTATGCAAAGCACCTTAGGTATGTGATTAGTTGAGTAACCGGGCGATGGTATTACAAATATCGATTGCTCGCGTAAAAAGACTAGTTCACAATCTAAGGAAACCAAATAAAGCCTTGAAAAATTATGTATAAAAGAAAAGGACAAAAAAAAAAAAAATTTATATTATTAAGTATGATACTTAATGAGCATAAAAGTCATAACATCTAGGGTCGAAGCATTGTCACTAATAGATCAAGGGAAGACAATTGATTGGTTTGTCTGGGGAACTTATTTATAAAATTTGTTTTCAGTCACTTGTATATGTGGATGCACGCATAGATATATTCTGAAAGTTTGGTTGATGGTTTGTGAATGAAATGGATGTGAAAGTTGATAAAGTAGTGGTGTGTTATTTTGAAATACTTTTAAAGAGAATGAGGTTAGTACGTTGTGTATTGATTAATTGTCGTAGTTCATGAGACAATTGTACGAGTTAAATATTGTGTTGTTGTAATATTATATGCTTGCTATTTTTTTTTTAGGGATAGGGTAAATGATGTTTGTGGGTGGCATCACTGGAAACCCTCACGAGACTATAACTCGTCCACTAGGGCCACCTAGGGGTTTAAAGGCTTGTTGCATACGCTAAATGCAACCGTGACAACCTACAAAAGTGGTTTAGATAGTTAGCGAATGTGTTAGTTTTAATTGTATTTTTATTTCGGTTTTGAAAATTTCGGATTCCAGAAGCTACAGGCCGCGGCATCATGCTGCAGCATGGACACTGTTTACAGAATTTCAGTTTGACTGAAATTCTTCCCAAACCCTAACTATATATATATATCTTTGTAATTTTAGAATATAGGAGAGCCGTCCTAGGAGATTTTTTGAGAGATTCTTCACCCAATTTTCTAATATTCAATATTTTAATTTGGGGATTCAATGAAAAGTTTTTCGGATTACAATTGTGAGAATATTTCTTCATCAACTTCAATAAGAGATTCAACATTCATCTGGTTTTATTCTTATTTTCTCCATTATGTTTATGATTTGTTTGAATCTTATTGCTTATTTGTTTTTAATGATGAACTAAATAATTTTTGCTAAGATTAGGGCTAGCTAATTCATGAATATGTAGGGTTTTTCAATTACAATTTACGAACATACTATTTCATGTGAGTTTGCATTCTGAACTTAATGCCTATTGAAACTTGGCCACTTTTAATAGGATTTCTGTTGTGTGATTGAGACCGAGAGGTGATATTACATAAAAGCAGCGAGAATACGAACTGTGGATTAATTAAATATAGAGATATATTTGATAATACATGCAATAGTCATAGGCACAATAGGCTTGTGCTGAAAGCTAGTGGATTCCATAGAACTTAATGCATTTTCATCTAATTAAACCTAAATAGAGATAGTTAGGTTATTAGATTGTTAATTATGATTAATATTGCTTGAGAAAGAATGTTAATCAATTTAGGGAATTCCGTTGTCACATGAATAATATGAAATACATAAGCATATGAAAAACCTACATTGTAGTGAATTAGTGAACCCGAAATCTTAGCATTTTCTCACATATTGTTATTCGATTTACCCAGGCGTGTTTCTTAATTGCTTAATTTTAATTTTATTTTATTTTTCATATTTATTTTAGACGCGAATTCGATAGTTTAGATAAAATTAAGAGTGGTGTCGTCTTGGTACTTGCTTACGCGATCCCGTGGATACGACACCCTGAATACTTCCCGTATTACTTTGAACTAGTACACTTGCTAGGAAGTTAGGGTTTAAACTTTTAACGCATCAGATATCCAACAGACGAGTGATTTGGGGGCAATGATACTAAGTTCTAAGTATTATTATTATACAGAGTAGTCATCTCCTAGACCATTGATTGTCACCAACAAGGATCAGAAAATGTCTTATGAAAGTTAGAAGGTACGAAAACAAAGGACATCGTAGACTAGAAAACCATCAAAAAGTGAAGATAAACGATGATAATTAATGAAGTTATAAAATTAATGAGGATTGCAAGTGAATTGTGTACCTTTACTAATAGCGATAAAAAACCGATCATAGTGAGGCAAGGCCGTGATATGAGAGGCATCCAAAGCAGGGAATGAGTCAACAATGTGATGTTTACTAGTAACAATATTGGTACTTGTAAGAGCAATGAGTGTGATATCACCAAAAGGAAAATATCCTTTGGTACGTTGAGGAGACAATGGCTCAATGATAGTCTCAAAAAATTGGTTAGTAGAAAAAGGAAGATAAAACACATGAAAAACTATGTTATAACCTAGCATTCTAGTGACGAGAAAAAGAAGAAAGAAGAGAACTCAAATTACGTAACATTAGCATATATAAAATATCGACAAAATCATTGCTTCAGTAACGCAATAATTACAAAGGCCAAAGGATTTATTCCCACCCATAGTTTGAGGCGGGGACAAAGTACCGCCCTTTATCTTTTAAAAGCCTAGATTCTCATCATTGGACTAAAATTCAAACATATTTTATAATTTTTCAAATAAAATAACTAAAACTATGGGTGGAAATAAGTCCTTGGAACTTAATCTCAAATCGATTCTGTTTGAATTCAATCCTATTATAAGTCAAACCCTTGCCCCATGTTTCATTGGAGTTTATATCATGGTTAATTGAAAATAGTAATACTCATTTGCCCAACACTCAGAAATTACAACAATTAGTTGGAGTGATCCAAATTCAAATATTCAAAGAGTAAAAATGCCACAAACTTTATCATCAACAAAATCAAATCACTCAATTTTAAATTATTTTCCCACATCTAATACCTTACATCTTAAATTGATTTATGTAATCCCGTCTATTCTCATAATTTAGATCGGTTCAATATTGATATATCCTATATTTACAGATCACAATAGGCCAAATCACTATGTTCCACCCAAATTATGATGAAACGACAAATTTCCATGGTTAAACTTTGAAAATTTTATTTACAGACCCTAATCTATTTTTATTAGTGAATTCTATAAATTATTGTTTTTGCCTTTATTAGTGTGATAGCAAAGTGTTCTCACCATTTTCTTTAAATATTAATTATTTTTGCCTCTATTTCTTTCCATTAATTATTAATATTTTTTAATTTTATTAAAATTACAAAACACCTTTTTTTTTTCTTTCCTTTCCCATCTTCATCACTACTACTACTTAGATTGTTCGGTACCATAACCACCAAATTTTCCAATTAAAAACAAAAACTAAATGCTCTTAAAATTCCATTACCCAAAAACCAGATCATACTCTTATAATTTTATTGGCAAGAAGAAGGAAGGGACAAAGACTTAAGTTATAGATTCTCCAATTAGTTCTAAAGTGTTCATTCACTCGTTCTTTGCTTCCTAGTTGGCAAATGAATTTCCAAATATTGAAAGAGAAAGAAGTTGTCTTTGTAGAAGCTTCCTAAAGAGGAACACAAGAAAACTAACCATGGAAGGTGCCCAGCTCAAAAGGTAGGGGCACTCGAATCTTATTGCAAAGTATGTTTCGCGGAACTAACAATCCCATCCTTGTCCAGTAACCTATATGACGTTTCTGAGGTCTTTGTTACGTGAAATGGGAATTCTGAGTGGGAGTAGAAAACGTTAGAGAAAGTTCAAGATCTAGGAAACAGATTTGAAAGGAGCTCTCTTTAGTTTTGGATTATGGAAAACAATAGAAAACCAAAACCAAAAGATTGTTGAAATTGAGGTTGGCGTTATTGTGATGTCAAATGTCTTTATATGTAATTAACTTCTCAAGATAATCACATGTTTGAGGTGCGCATCTTTCCTCCTTCTAAGAGCTTCTTTCCTATTCTTCTTTGCTTTTTCATGCTCTTCCACCATCCAAGAATGTAAGCCTTTCTTTTACTACCAACTTGTCCATTGCCCCCAACATGGGAGTAGACGAGACTTGTCATGCAAATGATTCCCTCCATTTAGGATCTTTTCTTTCTTCTTCTCAAAATCTTTCTTTGCATCATTACCCATAAAAACAAGATATATACGCTCTTCTTGAAAGGAAATTTATGTGACGCTTTAGATTCAAAGGACATAATCATGTCCATCATCTTTCCTTGGCCATCATCACTATCAATATTACTTCCCTCGTTCACCTCCTCCAAACCTCGATTAATTCAACTTTTGCGTACCATTGCTTGAACGAATAAAATCCCGTTTATGGAAGCAAAAACCCTTTTTTATTCACAACTTCAGCTTTGTCTCAGATTGTAATTAAGAAATTGAGAAATAAAATCCTAATTGCAAGATTAGAAGTCCATTTCTAATTCAATTCATCATTTGGAATTGATGTGTTTTTTTAATATAAATTTGAGAAATAGATTGGTTGTTGAGGAGAAATCGGAAGTCGGAAGCGGACCAGACCTCAAAGCCACGATCCGATGGCCAATTGATTAGGGTCCTTCTCTCAATTGAACATGTGAATCAAGTTGACTTCTCCATTGGAAAAAACCACACGTCGCAACTGCTTATTCCTTAAAGCAATGGTTTCTTTGTCAGTTCTGGTTTTAAAAGGTTCTTCATCTTCCAAGTAGTTTGATAGTAAAGAACTTATTATGATGTGTGTTGTATGGGTTGACAAGGGAGTTGTGGTGAATTTTTGAGAGTGGTTAGGGTGAAATAATTATTTTTTATATTATTAAAGTGTAAATGGTATTAATTTCATCATATATATTTATATAAAATGACAAAAATTTAATTAAACTACTAAATTATGTTTGATTTTGATGAACAGAAAAAACTTTTTTAAACTTAAAAAACGATAAAATTCATTTGATAAAACCGTTTCATTTGGCCATAATAATACTATTTTATGAAGAGATATTTTCTTCTTAATATTAATGATATTTCACAACTAAATATAATGAGTGAGAAAATTATCTCAATAATCTTTGCCTTGAAAATATAAAAGCTACAAACATAGCAAAGATACCACTTCAAAACCACAACATCCATATTGTAATGCTACCACCAAGAGTAAGGTTAGAATCAAACGAAATTAACTTAGATTGGAAAATTAGTTTGATTCAATTTAATTTATTTAATTCAAATTTAAGTTAAAGGACTTAATTTATTTTTAAAATTGAATCAAATTCAAGTTAGAGAAAGTTTGACTCAATTTAGCTCGTGACTTAAATGGATGATTTGATTTGATTCAAACTTGACTCATGACTCTATTCGAATTATATTAAATAATTATTAAAACGATGTTGTTTTATCTTTTATTAAATAAAATGACATTGTTTTATTAATAAATCATGAATTTAATCTATGAATCTAAATCATCAATTCAAACTATAAATTTGAATTGAAAATGAATTGAATTTCAGTTAAATCTGTAAAATCCCAATACATTTAATGGTTAATCATAGGTAGGAGTAAATAAAATTTGTGAGAGTTTTTCATAACTTAAAAACTTTTCACCCCAAAAAAACAAGTTTACATACAAATAAACAACCAATCAACCAACTCAAGCAAATCAACAACTAAACATAAAGTAAATATAAAAGAAATAACTAAACCAAATGAGTAAATGAAGAAGAAAATACTTAGCTAATTTTTATTATGGTTCGAAGTTTTTCTACAAGCCTCCTATATCCATTCTTTCGAGCAATCCCGATAAAAGTTTTTTTCTCTATTATCTTTAAACCTAAAAGATACACTAGTTTTGATGCAAAATATCTTACCTTTCACACTAGTTTAGATTTAAGATATTACACATTTTACTATAGTTTCATGAGATTTTGTCTAACTATTAGTTTTATGGTATTGTGCCCTTGAGTTTTTGAATTACAAATACAAAGACTATGCCTCTAAATAGGCTGAATCAAGAATAGAACTCTAATGTTTCTCTTAAAGGTATACAACTTAAGTTTAGTGAGAGAAAGTGGAAAAAAATTGAAAATAAGAAAAATGTAATTCTATAATGTAACTCTCTAACCCTCATTTCTTTAAATCAGTTTGCTTTTATAGTGTTTGGGTGAAAAGAGTCGTTATAGCTGATTTGAGAGTGTTGAAAAAATTCTAACTAAGAGCTCGACCATGCGCTTCTGATGCTCTACATGCACGATCATGTGCCTTTATATTTTCAAGACTTTAAATTTCCAGAAGGTCACACGGACTTGCAATACAATACTCCTCACGAGATACACATGAACAATGTTTGATCTTTACACTCTTTACACAGGCATGTTTCCAAGTGTTGATTTTTGATTTTTACACAACTAGACTTGCACAAGAACCTTGGCAATGTGTCTTCACTTTAATGATACACGATTGTGTGCTAGAAAGTTACATGGTCGTATGTCCTTACATCTTATTAAATGGGCATTTGCACGACTAAATAACTCATGTTTCTCCTTGTATAGGACACATGGTCGTGTTACAAGACACATACGGTAGTATATTTGGCCAAACTTGCACAATACAGTTTGATTAATTTGGAAGGAAAGTTTTGAAAACCCCTCCTTACACTAACTTGCGTGTTCTTACTCTTACTTTAAAAGCCATTCCTTTTCTACTAGCCAATCAACAATCTTGACGGACAATAATACCCTTATCACACTTCATAGTGTTCCTCTCTAGCCCTTGAAATAACCCTATTTGTGTTCAATTCCCTTCAAATTCCAATATTTGCCTCTCTAGGGCCTGGACCGGGCCTCGCCGAGTGGATCCGGGCCGGGTATGGCTACTAAAATATACGGGAGGCCCGAATCTTAAAAATGCCTTCTACATAAATACCGTTGTTAGCGCTCTGTTGAACGCTACTCCAACCTCTTCTCCGGAGTAAAACGAAACAAGCACAAAATATTACAAAGCAAGGCAGAGAGAGACGGCTGAGCGTACGATTGTTGGAGAGGAACAGACGCATTATAGGGTGTGACAAAGGGTCTTCATTCACTTTGAAGCTGAAAAATCAGCCAAAAGGTAAGATTTTTTTTTGTTCTATAATCATGTCGTTTCGAAAAAAAATAAAGCTTTTGAAGCCATTTTAGCCCTTTTTTTAAACGGGTGTGGTTTTTATAGTTTTTTGGAGTTCATATGTAGATAAAGAAGGTTAAATTTGCCAGAACTACGTCGTTGTGGACCAGAGTGGTGGAGCCCATGCCTTTTTGAGCAGAAGGGTGTAAAAATTTGAGGGAAGGTGCTAAATTTGGGAAATTAGGGCGGTTGCACAGTTGTGTTGCTATGTTTGTAGGACCATTTTGCTTGCTTGATTGCGTGGTGGAATATAGGAAATATGTGAGTTGTAGGATAGGGGTGGCAATTATTGAGGAGAACGGTCAAATTTTGGAGATTAGGATGGTTTCACAATGGTGTCGCTAGACCATGTTTGTGTTGGATTAGTTGAGTAAAGGGGTAGGATCTTAGGAAATTCAGCAATTGTTTGACTGTGTTAGACCAGGCTGGACAATCATGACCATTCGATTGATCAAGCCAGGAGGTGTAGTATTGGAAATGATCTTCTTGCATGTATTTATGACATTTATGTGATTTTTACATAAATGAAGGTGGAATTTGGGAGATTATGGGAGTTGTTAGATAGGGGTGGCAATATGTGCTTGTGTAGAATTTGGGATATTGGGATGGTAGCACAATGCTTTGTTAGATCATGTTAGTCTAGGCTTGATGACCATTGTGTTGGATTGGTTGACGAAAAAGGTAGAAGTTTAGAGAATTGGGATTAGTTGTTAGACCACGCTAGACTAGGCTGGAGGGTCACATGACACAATACCTTTTGAATTGGTTAAGCTAGAAGTTTGAAGTTTGGAAATTATCTTATTTGCATGTGTTTACGAGATTATGTTAGTTGTATGTGTCTATGAATTTTGTTGAGTTTTTACATGCTTATTGGTTGTAGGGATATGGAAGAAGTGAGATTGTTGATTAGGTTTGGTGGAAAGTGGGAAACTTCTGCTGGTGGGCGGTATGTATATAATGGTGGTAGGTTGAAAGGAATGAAAGTTATGAAGCATGTTGTATACAAAGATTTTGTGGAAGAATTATATCGGACAATTGAAGTGGATGCAAACGAATATGATTTTAAAATGGAAGTTTTATGGCAGTCAAGTTCCATGCCTGTTCCGCCAATGGAGATATCTGATGATACGGATCTTCGCTTTTTCCTAGACGGGGTTGTTGGCCCTGATGATGACTTTATTCCACTGTGTATAACACTTGTTCCTAAGGCTTCTACACCTCCAGCAGTCAGGTCTCCTGTTCATGAAATATTGAATTATCACACTCATTTTGTTTCAGGTAGTGGAAGTAATCAAATAGGTTCATTCACTTGTACCCCAAATGAGCCAGAAGTAGAGACAAAGCCATCATATGTTCCTGTAACGATGCTTGAGGAGGAAATGCCCTTACCACATCCACAAATGTCAAAACCAACACTATCTCAGCAACCAACCTTAGTCAACGATGATGCAGTGCGTGAAACACAAGCTAATGCACATCACATTGATGGAACGGGAACTAATACCATGGATGGTAGTGCTATGGAAAACGACAAAGGTGTTTTGGAAGGGACTGGAAAGGGGAACCAAGTGAAGGATGATGCTCCTGTGAATAATGTGAATGGTTTGCATCAGAATGTGAATTCTGCAAAACGATTTTCTTATTTGCCTTATTTGCCAGAATGTGACACTACCTCATTATCTGATGAAGAAGATGCACTATTCGTTGGGAAGATATTCTCATCTAAGAAAGAGCTGCAAAAGAATCTAGGCCTTCATGCTGTAAAGAACCACTATCAATTTAAAGTCAACAAATCAACCACAAAGCGTTTTGAGGCATTTTGTATTAATAAAAACTGCAAATGGCGTGCCCGTGCAGTAAAGCTTGCAGAGAGTGATGGTTTTGAATTAAGGAGATTGGATGGAAGCCATTCATGTAAAACTCGGCAAGCATCTAACCCTTCATGCGAAACTCATCAAGCATCTGTATGCCATCGACAAGCAACCAGTTGGTTTATACGGGATTATGTCAAGGAACGACTTCAGGAGAAACAATATAATTATAAAACAAATGAAATCAGAGAGGACATTCGAACTGATTTTGGAATTGAACTTTCTTACACTACATGTTTCAGGGCTAGGGCGTCTGCCATCAAACAAATCAAAGAATCACTAGAAATTTCAAGCAAAGTTTTCCCTACTACAGACGATAAACTTGGATAAAAAAACTGTAAGCCAAGCAGCAAAGCACAAAAAATGTGTGATCAATGTGGTATGTGTGGAGATGATCAAAAATCATATAAGGATCCGGTTCCTTCCCAGCTCTCATATGAAGGTAAGAGTAACACATGAAGAACAAATCAGCATCATCCTTTTGCATAGAAATCTGACATGGTCTATAGTTATCTTTAGATATATGAACTCTAATTTTATATTATGACAATGAAATGCATGTTATTTTATGAGATGAGATGCTATTAGAAGTCATTATAACATATTTTAGTAGAATATAATGTTTAACAAAATCTTGGTGAATACTATGAATCTTTCTAACCAGTATTACTAAACTATTGGACTCCAGCTACCCGATTCTTAACTGTTGGATTGTGCTGGATTTAATATCTGTGGTATTAAACAGTGTCAAAGTTGAAGTAATTTACAATGTCTTTGGTACTATTCTGGAAATGAATGGAAAGGATATTTTTTCGGTCAGATTGTATATATTACCGATGAAGATTAATTTATGTATAAATGATGATTTGTTATTATGTAACTGAATGTTATTTTATTTATAAGTAAAAATTAATCAATTATATAATGACATTATTATTATACAAATTAATATGAATATTAGTTTATTTAGTCTTATTGTTTTTTTTTATTAACTATCAATTCAGAATAGGTTGTTCATGAAAATGATTTGAGAGGGGGCAAATAATAAACTTATTTTTTTGGTATTCTATTTTGAATAATAACAAAAATTTACGGAATCTTCATATCCTATATTAATTATGCGTTCGTCCATATGAAACAGCAGGCCGCAGAACTTATGCCTACCTATGGTTTGATGCAGACCCAGATTTTCGCCTGTCAGGGTTGTAAAACCCAATTTCTCACCCCTCAAGTGTTTTCTTTTAATGGAAATGATCAATTTATCCTAATATAGTTAAATGACCAATTTTACCTCCATACAGTTAAATGACCAATTTATGAGCAAAGTACTTTATTATTTAAATAACTAATTTACCCCTACTTTATAAAATTGCCAAAACTCAAATATGCAAATTCTTATGTTTGTAAATATCACCCTTAAACATTCTTAAACATTATTAAGATTTCTTATTATAGGTTAAATGAAATTTGAAACTTTGCAAGTTTGGAAATCTGAAAATTTGAGTTTAAGGTTTGGAATGTAACACTCCAAACTTACACAAATCTGAAAAACTTTTGGTTGTCCAGATTACAAAATAAAACTTTTGGTTGCCAACAAATACAAACTATATTAATTCAAACCAAATGCAAGTGTGAGTCTAGAATGTAGTTGAAACTGCGAGTTTGGAATGCAAGCCTGAAACGCAGTCTGAAATGCAACTCAAACCATATGCAAGTGTAACATATGCAACTCTTAACATAAATGTGTCAAATGCAAATGAAACAACATATGCAACCCTAGAATCTACTTAACATGAAAGAAGAATATGAAACAACAAATGAAACAACATAATATTAAAAAATGGAAAGCATTAGAGTTGAAGATCCAACAAATGGAAGCATTAGCAAATTAGACCATATGCAAATCCAACATATGTAACTCTGAAATATGCAAATGAAACAACATAGAATTCACAAATGCACAACATTCACAAATGTATATCATCTAGAGTTGGAGATTTTAAGCATTAGCAAATTTAACAAAAAAATTAGTAACTCCAACAAAAAATCAGGATTGATCAGTAAGTGATATAACTTTAAAGCATATAGAAATTTAACAACAAAAACTATAGCAAGTGATATAATTTTACTAGTCACACATTGCATAATACTATTTTGGTCAATGTAATTTTGCTAAAACAAAAATAGAACATATAAAGCAACTTCTGTTAACAATAATTCAAGTTATTGTTCTTGAAGATGAAGCAAATTCTGATCTAGCAACTTGACTTGACATTGTTGGAATAGTTCTTCTCTATGATTTGAAAAAAAAAAAAGGTAAAAGAAAGAAAATATAAGTAAAGACATGAGGAAGAAAGAAAAAAAAAATGTAATGAAGAAGGAATAATAAAGTAAAAGACCTCAATAGCAAATTTAATTTTAAATTTCTTTTACTTTCTCTATTTGGGTTGTTAGAGAAATACTTCTTGTTATGTCCTAATTAATTGCATAGACTACACCAAACTGTGGTTAGCTTGTTTCTTTTCGCCTTTTTGATAAAGTCTCTCCTCTTTGCTTTCTTTGGTCTGTTAAATTGAGCATATCAAAATGGTGGTTGTAGGATGGCTTTATAATATGTAGGCTAGCTCTTTTTGTCTAAAATATAATGAATAATTTCAACATAAATTTTTATGTATGTTGAAATCCTCATCCTCTTATTAACATAGTTTTCAAAGTTAGAAATATTCAATTGCAAAATAGAGTAAACTGCATGTAGCGACCCTCGTCCTAGGTCACTGTGCACTACGAAAATATACTATAGATCATAAATAAAATATGTCTGCGACAGGGATCTCTATAGTAAAAAGGCTGCTGTTGCTGTCGAATTTAAAATTTATTTATAAAAGAAAGTTGTAAATATAATTTCCTATGATAGTAAATTAAAAATACTAAAATATATGCGTAAAAGCCCCAGACTACTCATATATAAAACATACTGTTCATACAGTGTATACTAAAGTATAATACACACATATATACATGAGAAATAAGTAAAAGCATTCAAGCCAAACATGCTATCTACTGTCGAGCCATATCCCCAAAATTTGACAGCTGTCTTACTCTAGCTTAGCCCTCTTTACTCACTGACCTGCAAAAAGGAAATAAGAAAGGAGGAGTGAGTGACAAGGTTACTTAGCAAGCCTTTTCCAACCCAAACACTCGTAGGTCCTACACCTAGCTAGCTACGTGACTCGTCACGTAAAAGTTCTGCTTTACTGTTTTCTTATTTTTGATTCTCTTTATATTTTGAAGTACACTGTTTTCTGTATTGTTCTTTGTCTTATTTTACTCTGTTTCTCATGAGATGTTGTAATGACATAAAATGTATATATTGATGTCATGTGTATGCTGAAAAGCTATAAAACTTACCGTTAGGCCTGATTTTCTGAAAAACTTTTTTTTTTGAAAACTCTTTCTGATAATAAAAACTATGATCCGAATATCCTGAATATATACATATAGTATAAGCTAAAAAATGTATCAGAAAGTATTGTATCTAAAAATATCAACTATGCTAGTCAGATTGATGAATACAGGGATTTGACACCCTAACCGTGTGAGCTCAACTCCTACTGAATCTATTGATGCACAACTAGCACTCTCTCAACGAGCTTGGTCAATGACTATGTCCTCTCTAACGGACGCTAGTTTCCCTTTTTAGCGGATGTACGAACTCACAGGTGCCCTCTCATATCCATCCTTAATTGATGTTTGGAACATCGTATAATTATATTTTAAAATCATACTATTGGATCTTAGATCTGTTTTTGAAAACATCTGATATGACATGCTGTGATCTATGTTGGTAATCATGCATGATATGTTATTATATTCTCTTATTATTGAGTTTTGTGTGCTTAAAAATGGCTTAGAGTGGCTTAGCTTTGCTTAATTATTCTTTTTCTGTTTTTCTTAAGGTGCACGGGTGTGTGTCTCTATGTGCATGGGTGTGTGTCAAGGCACACGGGACCGTGTGCAACTCGTGTCCTTAGGTGTGCTAGCTTTTGTAATCATTTTATCAAACTTTGACTGGTCACACGGGCATATGGTGTGAATACATGGGCGTGCATACAAGGCACAAGGTCGTGTCTCACACTACACGGGCACTTAGAATTAGGAATAAACACGCGAACGTGTGCACTCGGGTACACGGGCATGTGTCTTGATTTTCATATTCACACGGGCGCCATGCAAGACCGTGTTTATGTAGAAATGGGGTTACACGAGTATGCATCCTCGGGTACACGATTGTGTGCTCAACTTAGATTCTGTAGATTACGTCTGGAAACCTAGAAATTCCACTCAAAGTAGTTCCACACTTCAATTTCTCAAACATATACATTCGATACTGTTACTAGCATGCATATACCATCATAAACTTATCTCAAACACGTCACATATCATAATTAAAGCATACAACAAATGTATACAGAATATACACATATAAACATGCAATTAACCAGTCAATCATCCAATAATTCATCATTTCAAAGCTCAAGTATGCTGATAACACTTCAAACAAGCATACAATGATTCTCACAAGCTCGAAACAACTAAACATGCTCTGAAACTAAGTGAAAGAGGTAAGAAAACACTTACCTCTTGCCATAGAAGCTAAACCTCTCTCTCTGGAAGCCTCTGGATCTCTAATTTGGAACTGAGCTACTAGAGGATCTCTCTCAACCACTCTAGGGTTCATTGGAGCTGAGGGAAGAAGAAGGAGAAGCAAATGAAATAAGTTGTGAACTACGCGAACTGAAAAATAAAACAATATATAGCTAAATGGCAAGACACACGGTCGTGTGTGCTAGGCACACAATCGTGTATGCAATGGAAATCTCAATTTTCACTCACTTTCGTACCAGACATGGAATATTCTTCAAGAATATCCATGTATAAGCCACAAAAGGCTTCTAAAAGACTCTTCTACCCTTGAACCCTCTCAAAACTCTTTCCTATCAAGGAAATCTCTCTTTTACCCTTGGATTCAAAACCTAAAAAGACAGTTTTACCCTCGGGTTATTATACTATATGAATGCAAGGGATGCCTAACAATTGCCACACGCCAAAGTCATACACTTTTTTCTCTAGGCCTAATGCGTAGCTTTTGCTTAGTATTAGACTCATATCTATTACCATAAACTCATTCATACTAGTATATGATATAGATACATTTCTTGCTGACTCAGTATTTTTGTTCAATTTTTGTACAACCAGCTATAGCAATGGGATTACCTATCGACTTCCAGCTTGTAGTATATTTTGCATTCTCTTTAGTACCCTTCTTTTATAAGGCTCACACAAACTTAATATTGACAACTCTTTATCTTTTCCAAGCCAGTTATTAAAAGTCTCACTCAAATTGTTTGTCATATGATTTGATTTGGATTTAGTATCAAATATAAACCTAGACCATTGACTTGGTTCATTATCGATAAGCCACTTATAAACCTTTTTATCAAAGAGCCTGATATTGGTTAAGGCATTTTGGAAATCCATCTTATTGCTTGATCTACAAATTACCCAAAATAGATTACAAAGGTGTACTCTAGGAAATTTTTTTCTAAAATTGGCATACACATGCCTAGTACAAAATCTGCTCTTTACACCAGGGCATTGATTATGGAGAGCATTGATTAATCTCTTTTACCTATCACTAATGAAAGTGATAGACTCTACCTCATCCATAAAATCTTTCAATAACTTTAAACAATAATTCCAATTATCATTATTTTGAACTTCATAGGCATAAATTGCAAATGGAAAAATTTCACTCTCATCATCAAGGGCAACAATAGAAAACAATACTCCCCTAAAATAACCTTTTAAATAGCAACTATCCATACCAAAAAAAGACTTATACCCCCAAGAAATCTTTTTTAATGTTGTGAAATTGACCAAAAACCTATGAAATCAAGGCACTAAGGGTATTTTTGCCCTAATGACCTTTAGGATAACCGTTAACCTTGGATCAGTGACTAAAATAATTCTATAATATTTGAACAACTAACTGAAACACTGTGCATGTCCCTTCACAGTTATTCTAGTGGCTATTTTTTTAGCCCTATATAGCTTCTTTGGATTTATTTTTAAAAAATGTTCCCTTTCTAATTAGTCGGCCAATGGCTAGATGCTTGATCCTCTATAGGACCTTATAAAACTTCTTAAGTTTTTGGCAACCTAGGTAGAAGTAATATTTGGGTTTTTTTCACCTTTAGGTAAATGTGTGAATGCTCATATTTTCTTATTTAATAGGACTGCTCGTCTACCAAAAATGTTGCATATTATTAAAATGGGTAACTTTAAGTTTTACATAATACTTTAATTATTCTCTTCTCATTATATACTTTCTTCAAAGCAAAACCTTATTGAATTGTATAGTCTTTCAAAACTTTCCTAAAGTGGTACACATTTTCAAACACGTTTCCAACCTCAACGTAAATGTTTCCATCTGTATCATATCTAAAAGCCTTTCCCTTCCCAAACCTGGGATAACTTACTTGTCCCTTCTTCATCTGATTCATAATTTGATAGCTTCCCTTTATCTCCAAACCTTTCCTCTTCACCATCTATATTATCAATTTTTATACCTCCCTTAGCAGTATTGATATTTCTATGAGCTTCAATGGTTTTCGAATTGATATCAAGCTCCTTTTCATTATTTTTGTTATCTTCTACATCATTATTAAAAATTCCATCATCATTGGAATTATCACTAATGTATGTCCTTATTGCTGAAATTTAATTGCTCTTTATGTTCTTCTCCCTCATCAGAAGATTGGGTAATGAGGTCTAAAGGTTAGGTTTGGGGTTTTGATGGGTAGGTAGTGGGGTGCTAATGGTCTAGGGTTCTTAAGGTCTAGGATTGAGTGTGTGGCAATAGAAAAGCAAGAAGAACTTCTGTGTCTATTAAAATAAACTCAACATACATTTGAATATTTGATTGTTTTGCTTTACCATACTCTTCAAAAAGATATATCATGTTTTCGTCATTGTCTATTATGATTTTACTCTCCCTATTAGATATATCAGCTTGTACTTTGATCTTCTCATTAGTATACAACTATACCTCTTTATTCTCATAAATAACAAACAAAAAAAAATTGTTTTCTAATCATAATAAATAATGAATACAATGGCCAGCTGCAGGCACATGACATTATTACACTAAAAAAATGAAGAATTCAACTTTTGTTGGCACCAATAACACTATACCCTTGGGTTTCCAGCCTATATACCACTTAGTGTCCATATGCAACACACATATATGCAACACATAGTGTCACATGTAACACACAATGTAACATATAGATTCCAAGCAACACAGAATCAAATTAAGTGATAGCAAATAATAACTTTTACTTTTAGAGGCCAATGGACATATTCCCACCTATGGTTTGATGTTTTCCCAAAGTCCCACCTATAAAGAATGTCCATATGTAAGATTATGGGACAAAAAAACAAACAATAGGTAGGAATATGTCTATTGGCCTAAAACCAATAGTAATAAAATAAATGACAAACAAGAAAATTTTGTTTTTCAATCATACTAAACAGTGATTACAGTGGCCGATTGAAGGTATGTGACATTGTTATACTAGAGAAACAAAGAATTCAACCTTCCTTCGCACTAATAGCACCATGCCTTTAGGTTTTCAACCAATATACCACTCAGTGTCCATATGAAACCCATATATATGCAACACACAATGTAAGATACATATTCCATGCAACATAAAATAAAATTTAGTAGCAAAAAATAGTGTCAACCTTTAGAGGCCAATAGACATATTCCCACCCATGGTTTGATGTTTTCCTAAAGTCCCACTTGTGAAGAATGTCCATAAGTGGGATTTTGGAACCAAAAAAAAAAAAAAAAAGACCATAGGTTGGAATATGTCTATTGGCCTAAAATTAACAGTAGCAAAATAAATAACAAACAAGAAACATTTGTTTTCTAATAATAAAAAAATAGTGAATATGATGACCAATTGAAGGTATATGGCAGTATTACACCAGAGAGATGAAGAATTCAATCTTCTGTTGCACCAATAGCATTGAGCCCTTAAGTTTCTAGCCTATATATCATTTAATATCCGTATGCAACACACAATGTCACACATAACACACAATGTAACATAAAAATTCCATGTAACACAAAATCAGATTAAACAACAGTAAATACTAACTTTTATTTTTAAAGGCCAATGGACATATTCCCGCCCATGGTTTGATGTTTTCTCAATCTCCCACTTATGAAAAATGTCCATAAGTGGGACTTTGGGAAAAAAACAAACCATGGGTGGGAATATGTCCATTGGTCTAAAATTAACAGTAATAAAATAAATAACAAACAAGAAATATTTGTTTTCTAATCATAATAAATAGTGAATACAATGGCCAACTAAAGTTACCTAGTATTATTACATCAAAGAGAAAAAAAATTCAACCTTCCTTCACATTAATAGCATTACACCTTTAGGTTTCCAACCTATATACCATTTAGTGTCCATATGCAACATATAGTGTAACATACAGATTCCATGCAACAAAGAATTAGATTAAGTAGTAGTATATAATAACTTTTACTTTCAGAGGCCAATGAACATATTCCCCATGGTTTGATGCTTTCCTAAAGTCACATCTATGAAAAATGTCCACAAGTGGGATTTTGGGAAAAAACAAACCATGGGTGGGAATATGCCCATTGGCCTAAAACTAATAACAAAATAAATAACAAACAATAAACAATTGTTTTCCAATCATAATAAACTATGGTTAAGAATATATCGATTAACCTAAAACTAATAGTAACAGAATAAATAACTAACAATAAACATTTGTTTTCCAATCATAATAAATATCACTGCATAAATAAAATATACTAAACTTTTGTATATATACAACTTTAACTAAGAGTATATATACAAGTTATCAATACTCATAGAACTTAAAATAACAAATCACATTATGAATGCTAACAATTGGATGTAAATATAGTGTAAATACATATTACCAACACTTACAGAAAATAGAACTAATACTATAATATCTCAATAGAATAATCACAAAAACCCTAATTTAACTACATTTTTTAAGCCCAAAAATAAGCCTTAACAACAACACACCTGCCTTACATTATAACCAAAACCATATTCCAACATAATGCTTTCAAAAAATAATTTTGACACTGTACACTAATTCCATGGAATAAATACACATAATCTATGGAAACCCTAACCCAATCCATGCATAACAATAGCCAAAAACAATCCTAACACACCTCAATAATTTGTTCAACAATACAAATACTAAACACATGAAAACAAAAAACGAAGATACAAAACGCAAGACCATTTGTTATAGTTAACACAAAAAAATACATAAAAACTCAAGAAGAAATCACACCCCATTGAAGAAATCACTTCCAACTCCAATAAACTATACCTCCAACCACAAAACACAATAAAGCAATTACAAAGTCACTTCGCTTTCATAGTCAAACAACCTACCAACACCAATGCATAAATCTACAACAGTTGCAAAACATACACAAAAACATTGTTCTCATCGTGATTGTCTTGGATTATGCCATAAACAACACTCAAAAACATTTGCACTCATATTTTTTTAACAACATAAAAAGTTTTAGAGTTTCAAAGTAAGCTTGCAATGAAAGAGAATTTGAGAAGAATGAAGTTCAAATGAAACACTTTTCTCTCCAATTTTTTCACCTTATCATGTGTCTAATTTTTATTGACCATTTTTTTTTCAAGTTAATTGAAAAATATAACATGTGAAATGACTACCTTACCTTCTATGCATCACCATATCATCTGCTTTAAACATTTATACTAATCATAACAGTTGATGCATGCCCAAACAATTCCAGTTGTCAAAGAAATTTTCATTAATTGTTGCATTAATTGCAATTGACAGTTATTAGCACATGTGAGACTTAACCCACCCTAAATTCGAGGATTCCATTGCCAATTATTTTCTTGCCCAAACATGTGTCCTTTTTGTATTCGTCCATGCATACGCAAGTCGACTGCTCGTGACAATCTTCCATTTCGTTTTACAACTTTAGTTTTTCTCGCTAGTTGCCTCCCTCCCAACACTCCACGTCTGCGTAACTTTTGCACTTCTCCGCCATCATCATTAGACATTTAAATTGCTGGACCTACCATTTTATTTAAAAATGCTTTTTCTTTATAAATTCGTTTAAAAGCAAATTTTTTATTAATAAAACAAATTACTATTTCACCCTTATCATGAACGTTTTTCATAATGAAAAAAAAGCCGCAAGTGGGAGATTGGGTTTTATAATCTTGGGGGGTGGGAATTTGGGAAAAGTCAAACCATGGGTGGGAATATGTCCTTTGGCCTAAATAGTGGGTTAGAGTTTAGAATTTAAAGTTTAGGTACTTGCTTTCTCTAGCTTGGAATGACTTTATAATAATTACATACAAAACAAACAAAAATGTTCAACATTTCCTAGAAAAGAAATTACAATGTAGAAAATAGTCAAGTTAATATCATTGCAATATGGGAAAATAGTCAAGAAATTAAAATGTAGAAAATAGTCAAGTTAATAACAATAAAACAAAATAAACATTCAAACATTCATTATACACAAGTCTATTTAAAAAAACCTAAGAACAAAACCAAAATAAACTTATTAGGAGAAGAGAAAGATGGGAAAAAAGTTCACTTACTAAAAATGACAAACAGAGAAAGTGCTCAAAAACAATGAAGACAAAAGATTAAGGCCAATAAAATAAAATGAAAATGAAGACAAAATTCAAGAAAACAGGAGAAATCATATTAAGTGACACTATTTGGAGGCAGTAACTGAGAATTGACTCATTTTAGTTTTCTCTCCCTATGTCACTTTTTACTGTTAATTTTACTCATATAACTAAAGATGCTCTAAACCAAATTATACAAACCTTTTTTCATCTTTACTCATCTCCCTATTTGTACCCTAAAATTCAAATCTCCATTTTGCCTCGTTTGATAGCTACAACAACCATGCTCTTTGAACTTTTCCCTCTTTTATTTCATAATTTTCTTTTTGAACTCTTTTCCTCCATTGGATTGACTCTACGAATAGATGTTTATGTGAAAAATTTGGGTGCCAATGACTGGTTTTTTCAGTGACGTTTAGAAATTTAATATACGTGAAGATTGATTTATGGTGATTATTGTAGTTTTTTTTTTTTTTTTTTTGCAAAATTTAATGTTTATTCTCACCTAAATGTGGATTCTTCTTAAGTGTATATTTTGCTATTCTTTATTATACAAAAATATGAAATTTTAAGTAAACTAAAAGTATGAATGTTTCTGCATTTGGATAAATCGGATATACTTCTTCATGATGTTCAGCAAGTCTACAAAATTTTTTTAATAAAAGGTAAGAAATCTTAAACTTCCTCTTCCAATTTTTCTTCCTTTTCTAGTCAACTAAATTGAACCAAAAAAAAAAAAAAAAAAAAAAATTCGAAATTGGTCTTAATACCAGTTTCAGAGAACTTAAAAAAAGAAAAAAAAGGGTGTATGAAAATTTTTGCCCAAGATGGAGCATTGTAATCAGAAAACTGCTATGGACAACTTTTTTAAGACTAAGAAGTTGTTCCAAATAGGTCTTAGTACCGCATTTGAAAGACTTTTTAAAAAGAGACGTTATATGAATAATTTTTGGCCAAGAGTAGGTCATTTTTATTTTAAAAAGTTGTCTGAAAGGGGTCTTAATACCAGTGTTTTTTAAAAGAAGGGGTATATAAGTTGTTTTGGCTTAGACGGGGGTATTTGTAACTTTGCAAAACTTCTAAAAAGTTCCCTAAAATTGGTCTTAATGCTAGTTTCGAATAGCTTCTTCTTAAAGAAAGGGGTATATGATTTTTTTTTTTTTTTTTTTGCCAAGAAGTGGGTATTTTTAATTTGAGCTAATTTGAGCAAAGGATTTAATCTCACTAAAGGTTTTTTTTAATGATAAGTTTCATCCGTTAACTTTTAAAAACTCAAACATCTATTTTGAAACATTTTTCTTTCTATCTTATCAATTTTTTGATGAAATAACCAAAATACTCTAGATTAAAAAAATTATAATAAAATTATAAAATAATATTAAAATATTAAAATGACAATAAAATAAATTGTAAAATTAACAAAAATATTAAAAAATTTAAATTAAAAATATTTAAAAAAACAGTCATTGCTATTGGCTACAATGACTAGTAAAAAACAAATCAGGTAATCAGAAAAGGTTATTTAGTTCAAATGACCGTCAAATTTGGTCTTTTTCATTATTAATGGTGACCAAAAATGATTGTTTTGAACAAGGTTGATAATTTTTTATTGTTTTTGATGATTGTTGATGACTTGATCGTCTAGCCACTTAATTCAATTTTTTGTGACCACTATTGTTGATGACACTATTGACGACAGTAGCTATTTTATTCAAATTTTTTTAATTTATTTATAAATTTTAAAATTTAAAATTTAGTTTATTATTATTTTATATTATGTAAATATTTTAATATTATTTTATTATTTTTATACACTTTATTTTATTATTTTTTAAATTTTATTTATTTAATAAGATAAAAATATTCTTTTGACCGTAATATTTAACAGATGACCATTAAATTTAACCGTTAATTTTAGTCAATGGATGAATGTTTGAGTTTTAAAAGTTGATGCATAAGACTATTACTTTGGAAAACATTGGGTGGGATTAAGGTGTTTGGCCTTTTAATTTCAACCAAGTTTTAAAAGTTGTCCGAGACTGTATTAAGGCTGGTTTCCTGCAAACTTTTTAGACAAAATTTTAAGTAGTTGTCCAAAATTGGCCTTAATACAACTTTTAGACAACATTTTTTATCTTATTTAGTTGTCCATAAAGGCCACAAAAATTGCAAGAGGAAAATCAAAATTTCTTTTCTTGTTTTTTCTTTTTTTAAAAATTTGTAAACTTGCTGAACACTAGGGAGAAATATATCATATTTTGTGTGATATAGAAACCCCACAATCACCAAAAATCAATTTCAATAAACATCAAATTTGCAAAAGAAAAAAAAAAAACCATAATCATTAACACTCAAATCCTCACATAAACATTCCTTGATACAATTAAATTTCTAGTTTTTAAGAGTCATGGGTTGAATAAAAGGAATGTGAGAAAATAATTATAAAATAGAAGAACAAAAGTTCGATGAGCATGATTGTCGCGTTTATATTGAATGAAGGTGGAAATGGAGAATCGAAATTTTAAGGCACAAATGTGCTTGCGATGGAAGATGACAAATGCTTATATTATTAGGCTTAAGGGTACTTTTTGGCAATAAGAAAGCTTAAAAAAGTAAAATGTGTCAGTCCTAAATTATTGTTTCTTCAATAGCGTCCATTTAAACCAATGTCACTTCTCTACTATTCACAAATAATTGCCACAAAAATACTATTGAATCTAATAACACAATCCTTTATTTCTGTGCATTTGTGTAAGGTTGTGCATGTGACATGTATACCTATGCATAGACAGAATTTGAGTTGTGTGCCAAACCGTTCATGGTGACCATTTAAGCTTTTGGAATTTTGTCAAATTCTAGTTGTGGTCCAATACACGACTATGAGCCCTTTCTGCATGCTTATACAAGACATAAAAATTATGATTTAACCTTGTTATATAAACAAGGACCATACTATAATTTTTGAAACCTTTGGAGTTGAATTGCAGTATTTAAACTTAAAGGGACAAAAAATAATTTATCATTTGGTTAATAATTAAAATAAATTAATTTAGTTTTATTTGATGAATGTATGTTTTAGTCAAATATGCATGGTGCTTAATATAAAAACAATTTGCCAAGTGTGAATGTTTTAAAATTTTTGGATTTGTATGTTGTAATTTAAATAGAGCTTGTGCACCCTGCCTTCTCTATTATTTTGGATCTATTTTTGTTCTCATCTTCCTCTCCTCGAATGTAACATGAGGTTTCTTCATTTATTTATGTAAGTTTATAATAAGGGTTTCATTTTACTTTATTGTAGTATAAGGAAATACAATTAAGAGATTGAAAGTAGTAATTACTTGAATATTGGAATGAGAAGGCGGAACAACATACTTGGAGTCTCAAGACTTAGGTTCATCCACTGGTCCCTCTTAGTGTGAGGGTCTGACATTAGATATCGTTGTATACTGACATGTTTATTTATGCTGTAAATGCATGTTAGGTTTTAGTTAATGGAAATTATCACGTTATACTTAGAATAAAATTTGGAGAGACATTTAATTAAAAGCCTTCAATTATAATGTGGGGTTTCAACATAGTTACCCTAAGAAACCGATACCTAATAGGGTACCCAATCCCTAAGTGATAACTTGTCATAACCTCATAACTATATCATAGCTCAATTATAAAGCCCATGCAAAACATTAACTAGAAAATACCTCTTTACTAAAAATCGTAATAAAAGTTGTATCATATAGGTTCCTAATTAAACAATGAAAAGACTGAAAAACTCAAAACTTTTGCTTGCAATGTACATCACAATAGTAAAAGTACAAAGCAAAAAAGCCAAGCTCTATATCACGTATACCACTATCTAGCTATAATGGCTAACAACGTTACACTTGCCTTCATGCCTCACCACCACTTACTGGTTTTAGGCACTTGTAAGATAACGGTAAGGAGAGTGAGTGAAAAACACTCAGTGAGTAGAATAAACTATAAATCTTAGCTTCTTAATCCTTTACTCTTAAAAATCAACTTAACTTAGACTCTCTTCTTATCTTAATTCCTTATTAGGTCATCCTCCTTTTAGATGACTTGGAATTCATGTACTTAACTTATTGATCAAAATGTAACACCTTAAACTCAAAATTTTGATGTTCAAACATGCACAATTTCACCCCCAAAATTCAGCCTAAAATATCCACCAATATCATGCATTTTCATGCAAGAAGTCACCCTGAAATCAACTAAATTCATGCTCCACAAAATTCAATCTCCATCACAATATCAAACCACAATAAACACTCCAATATATCTAACATCAATCAACACACAACCAATAAGAAAGGTAGAAGTATTGAAGCTCAAAACATAACTCAAATAATCTCAACTTACCTGGATAAAAATTACAAGGTATGTGAGGATCAAGCCTAAAAGATTTCTATACCAAATTGACTCAAGAACCACTACCAAATTTTCCTTGCTCAAATTTGGATAAAGGTTACAAGAAAATGATCCTCAAGTATAAGGGATGATTCCACCAACTTAAGATTGAAACAAGGATAAAGGAAAGTGAAAAAAAGATAAGGGAAATTAAAACAAGTTTAAAGGAATTCTCTGTACCTACTTGAATTTAATTCCACCACCTAGATTCTTCCACCACTAGCCTCTTTTACTAGAAAGATTGGATAAAATAAATATAAATTCACATAAGCCACCAAAGCTTCATGGAACCAAAGAGAAAACTTTGTAAACTTTCATTTCATCAAAAGGTTTTTTACAAAAGGGTTTAGATGCCCTTATATAGGTAAGTACAAACTATGGTTAAAAACAACTAACTCTAGTTAGCTTAAAGCTATAATAAAAATTACATGTATGATAATTAAAATGAAATGGTAAATAACCAAGTAACTAAATAATAAAACACATAAGATTAGTTATAACTCATAATTAAAATAAAACATATACAAAATATTAACAAGGTATATGTATGCTTTCTTACCCTTCATTTCAACTCTTTTTGCAGTGGAAGGCCTCTATGCTTGATCTTTAGCTTGATAAATTGGTTCTTGAATTAAGAGTCAGTTGCACCCAAATAATGTTAAAGGACCCAAGGAATTCATTGCAAGTTGATTGGATAAGCTTAGAGTGAAGTATGCTTGCTTGGGAACATTGGAAATACATAGGAGAATCATGGAATTCGGGTGGTTGGTGTTGTGGGAGGGTTTTAAGTGCTATAGCACCATGAAACACTTCTTAGGTAGAAGTTAGGCGTTGCAATGCCATGTCGTAATATGCAAGCAAGGTAAAGAAAAAACCTTGTCTTTCTTGGCCTTGTTCTTGCTCATTTTTTTGCATAATTCCACTTTTTTTTTTTTTTAACTTTGTATGAAGCCACTTGATAAATTGGGTCATCTTAGGCTACCATAAATGAGGATTAAAATGCTTGAATTTTATTTGAATGCATGACTTGAATATAGCTTGTTTATCTTGATAGCTTTAAATTTGGCATGTTTGGCTTGAGTCATGAATTACAAGAGCATGATTGGCCTTCCTTGGTTATCTTAGATAGGATAAGAGTTACTTGAATACATATCACTTGTCTTAAAGGATAAACTTAATCCTAAAGGACTAACCTACTCTATGTGATAACTCATGCATATCATGCTCATGCATATAGAACCATGTTCCAAAACTATATCTTGACTCATCTGCCTTTTGAAAAATCATGTATCTCGTGTACTAAAAATCAAATCATGTAAAAAACCAGTACAAAACATGAAATTTGAAAACTCATCAGTTAATAGATAAAATTGTATCTGAAAGCTAAAGATCTCATGAACGCAAAGGTTGTCTCCATGAAACCATAAATCCATAAATTGAACCATGTGTTGACCAGACTTAGTAAGATATAGGGATTTGATACCTCAACCTAGCGAGCCATTTATAGCTATACACATAACCAGCATTATACTATGAGGAAATCACTTTACTACAAATGTAATGTCCTAACTGATGGATGTTGGCTTCTAAATTGGCAAGAATGCGAACTCACAAATGTTCTCTCTATTTACTTTCGTGAAAACATAAAGCTTATCCTAAGAAATCATATCATAAATCTCATGAGAAAAATGTATACCTTTTTAGGTCAAAACCATAAAATATGTGAAAACTGTAATTTCAAGCAAATAACTTAAAAACTTATCTTTTTAGCATGCCATGAATGTTGTGACCCTACTATACAATAACTAAAATACCTCTACACTATTCAGGAACTAATCGGTACTTAAAGTATCTTATTCTCCCTTTAACAAATTTATGCATGGGTGTGAACCTTTATGGTGCATGATCATGACTTTAATCATGAACTATAATGTGTAACTTTCATCACTTATAACTGTGCATGCCTATCATGCATGGTAGTCACCTTATTAATCCTTTCCTATGCAAACATTTTATTTATGATTGAGTGCATCTTGCTCTCATGATTATGAATTTGTAAAACTATATCTACATAGTTATGAGTTTTATGACCTCATAGATTTGCACGTCAAATTGCAGTGACATCGCACTTTTCCTTACTATGATCTTGTTAGGAAACACATCTTTTTTTGCTAAGATCTATTCATCGTCTCGAATACATAACATATTTATCAGTCATGAACAAAAATCACTCTAATTGACATGAATTGTTCGCAAGATTAACCAATAACCCTAAGCCATTCATCAACCATTATAATTACATAAATCAGCATGATAATACAAATTTAATCTTTAGATCATGCTTTAAATCACACTGAAACATTAAATCATCATCAAAGATTCATGTAAACATGCATAGTCATAGATAACAACACAATCCAAATACTAACATAATAATCACAATGCAATCATCTTGAAAGATAGTGATTCTACTTACATTAGCAAGTTGTTGACTTCATACTTTCTTTTTTCTTTATTCTCTAACGAATCAACGATGATAAGTGCTCTTAATTCTTTGATTTTCCCTTTTTAGATCTTTTTAAAGCTCTAACTCAATGAATTATGATAAAAATTAGAAATGGCCTTTATATAAGCCACTGACTAACTTGACAAGTAGAGGTGTGCATTTGTACCTAACCACTTTTCCCATTTTGATGCCTTACACACAAGGCAATATCCTTAGGGTATTAAAATTTTTTCCCTTTTGTGGAATTTTTTCCCTAGAATTCAACTGAACAACTTGGGGTATCTCTCATGAAACTTAGAATCAACCTCTTATTTATCCTCTTCATCCTTATGATTTCTTCATAAAATCTTAATTAGTGGTATCTTCTTATACATCAGTACCTTAACCTGTCTATCCAATACCATTATTGGTTACTCCTCGTAACTTAATCCTTGAATACCTCAATTTCATCTATACTCAGTACATGCAAAGGATCTCTAATATACCTCATTAACAATGACACATAGAAAACATAATGAATGTGATCCATGCTCACAAGTATAGCTAATCGATATGCTAGCTTACCAATCTGTTCTTAAATATCATGTGGTTCGATAAACCTAAGAGCCAACTTACCTTCCTTTCTGAATCTCACTAATTTCTTGTATGAAGCTACCTTAAGGAACATTTTATCACCAATATAAAACTCCATTTACGTACGTCTCTTATTTACATAGTTGTTCTATCAATTTTGGGCCTGTCTCATCCTTTATCTTATCAAATGAACATTATTAATCATTCTCTGCGTTATCTCCAGTCCTAAAGCTTGAACTAAAGAATCCCTCTCTCCTATCTCATCCCAATGAAGAGACATTACTCTCATATAAGGCATTTCCCTCATATAAGGCCTCATAAGGCACCATCTTAATAGTTAACTAGTAATTATTATTATACGCACACTTCTTTAAAGTAGCTCAACCCAATTAACTTTATGATCCATATAACAAGCTCATAACAAATCCTTGATCATCTGATTAGTCCTTTTTGTTTGACCATCATTTTGTAGATAATATGTTATACTAAAGGTCAACCTAGTATCCAAAGACTTGTGTAGACTCTTATAAAAAGCTGACACAAATCTCGTCTCTTGATCTAAAATAATTATCTTTGGTATTATGTAATCTCATTATCTTTATAACATATCTACCTTAGTTGATCCATCATCCTTGAATAGGTGGAAAATGTGTAGACTTTGTCAATCAATCTACTATAAACTATAAAACATTATAACTTTACTGCATTTTAGGGAAACCTATTACAAAGTCTATGGCTATACTCTCCTATTTCTATTTAGGTACACTTAATGGTTGTAATAATCTTGATGGCCTTTTAATTTCTGACCACTAGAATCCCCTCTTAACATCTTAATGCATCCTTACGTTACTTGGATAAATAGTGTAAGTACTATCATATGCCTCAACTAAAATCCTATGTTTCAAGTCCTTATCCTTAAGAATACACTGTCTCGATACCTTAATAATTCATCCTTAACCTTAAACTTTGTATCAAGACCATCCATAATCTTTTACTCCATATTTTTAAACCAATCATCCTCTAATCACTTCACTCTAATCTTATCTAATAAAGTAGACTCGATTTCTAACCTTGAAAAAGTTACAATCATAATTTTAATTTATTCCTTGTCAATCTCATACTACAATTCCTTTTGAATTGTTATACTTGACAAGGTAACCTTTTTACTCAAAGTAGTTGCTACAATATTAGCTTATCACCAACTATCATCTCTGTCTCATATTTAGCTTTTTCTAAGTGAAAAAAATATTTCAAATTCTTATGATCTTTATAAATATTGCACTTAACCTATTAAGATAGTGTCTTCATATGTTTAATATAAACGATACAATACCTAACTCCAAATCATGCATAAGGTATCTTAACTCAAACTTCTTTAATTGTTTAAAGGCATAAGGTATCACTCATTCTTACTACATCAGCATGATTCCTATGCCATTAGGTGAAGCATCAACATATATGTTATACTTAACACCCTCTTCAGGTAAAGCCAATACTAAAGCACTTGTCAACCTCTCTTTCAACTCCTAAAAACATGTCTCACACTCCTTAATCCATTTTAAAGAAATCTCTTTCTTAGTTAATGTGGTGAGAGGTCTAGTTAACCTATAAAACCCCTTAACAAACCTCTGCTGGTACCCTACCAATCTACGGAAACTATAAACCTCTTTAACTATCTTGGGTTTTTACTAACTCAAAACAACCTAAATCTTACTTTAGTCAACTGAAATACCATTTGCAATAGCCATGTGACCTAGAAAAGTAACTTGATTCAACCAAAAATCATACTTAAAGAACTTAGCATATAATTGCTTTTTTTTTTAATCTCTATAAGACAAATCTCAAATGTTTCTCATGCTTCTCTTTATTTTTGGATTAAAACAAAATTTCATTAACGCACAGTACAATGAAATTATCTAAACAATTATGAAACACTCTGTTTATCATATCCATAAAAATAGTTGAAGTATTAGTCAATTCAAAGGAGATCATTACAACTTATAGTGCCTATACCTCATCTGAAAAGTAGTCTTAGAAATATCCTTCTCCACCACTCAAACCTGATGATATCCCAATCTTAGGTCAATCTTTGAAATATAAAGGCTCATCTCAATTGATTGAACAAATCATGAATTTTTTAAAACAAAGAAACTCTTCTTAATTGATCAAATAAATCATCAATCCTTGACAAAAGACACTTATGCTTAATATTCATCTTATTAAACTCCTTATAGTCGATATACATCCTTAAGGAACCATCCTTCTTCTTGATAAACAAAATTAAAGCACCTTAGGGGGAATGAATCAACCTAATAAATCCTCAATCAATAAGCTTCTAGAGTTGTTTCTTTAGATGTTGTAACTTCATTAGTGTTATTCTGTATGACACATTCAAGAAAAGTGTTACCTTTAATGTTAACGCAACATTAAACTCTACTTCTCTTTTAGATGTTAATCTTAGTAATTCATCAGTAAAAAAAATCTTTGAACTCCTAGACTACCGACATCTCATTTATAGTTGGAATCTAACTTTCCTCCTTACTTACCACATGAGCCAAATAGCTAATATATCCTTTACTCAACATTTTTCTTGCCTTAATGTAAGAAATCATCATACTTGAAACTTGTCTTTACTAAACTCAAACTAACCCTTATTCTTTTAATAGAATCACACTTTCTTTCTTCGACAATCTATCTCAATTGTGTTCTTTCTAAGAAAATCTATACCTACAATTATATCAAAATCAGACATATTGAATATAATCAAGTCCACTAACATCTTTCTTCCGTAGAGTAACACAATTTGACTTAGAAAATTTGGTCACTCACTACTTTATCTGGGGTTAGATTGAGATTTTTATGAATTCTAGGGTTGTGAGAAAGTTTTAGGGTGAAATAGATGATTTTCTAGAGTTTGGTGGCTTGTGCATGGATCTGTTTGGGAGGATTTGCATGCGACCACGGGAAAATGGTATTTTTGTAATTTTTCTGAGATGCACGACCGTGCATGAGAGGTGCACACCCATGCGTGCGATAAGTTTCAGCTGCCTTGGTTTTAAGTTAAGCTTATCCGGTTTCTAAAAGCATTTTCACCCAAAGTTTTTCTTTCATTTCAGAGAATATCAACCCTAGGAGAGAAGAGCAGTATCCAGGACCATCCAATCTAGCTTGATCTTGTGTTTTGCTTAAGAGAGAAAGCATGTCCAAAGGTAGGTGCTTCTTACCTCTTTCCCTTATGTTTTGATATGCTTGATGCGTGCTTTGATGCATGAGATTTGTTTCCAGCATGCGTGTGATGTTCTCCGTGTGTGCTGATGATGATTTGAGATGATTATGATGATGATTGATGCATATATATATGTTATGTGTGAGAATATGTTTGATATATATGTTTTTGGAATGGGTTGGATGCTTGAGCATGAGAAATTGTGTTATTGGCTGCAATAGCATATGTATATGAAGTGTTTTGCATGTAGGAAATTTTAATTTGAATTTGAGATGAGATTTGGCTGAGAATCGAGTTGATTTCAAGGGGTCATGGAAGTGCAGAGCAGGATGCACGCCCGTGTATACTGCATTATCCGTATGGTTACGGTCGTGTTCACGTAGTCGTGCATGCCCTAATTTACAAGGTCACAACCGTGCATTGCTAATGCACGCCCGTGCACCAAGAGAAAATGAGAAATATGCTTGAAAAATCACAGAACCGAGCACGACCACATGCATGACTTGCTCATAGTCCGGTGTAAGTTCATGCACGCTCGTGCACATGACACGCACGCCCGTGCGTCAGGCAAAAATGAGAAATTAAGCTTAAAATGAGAAATGTGCACAGTAAAAGCTATCCAAGTGATAGAAAACAGTAAAATGAGCTCGAATAAGAATACAAGATGCATCATATACACAACATAACATGACCTGCCATATAGAGTTTTCAGAAAGGGATCCAAGGATCTGAATTCATGTTTTTAGTTGAAAAACATAGATTTCAGGGGTGAATACAAGGGGGAACTTGTGAGTTTCAGGATACCCGTTGCATTAAGAGCTATATGCTCATTACTAGCCCTATGTATTGGCACTTACCGGGGTGCTCAGTTAGTAGATCATAGGTTTCCTGATCCTAGGATCAGATGCAGTATAGCGCGAGACACTCAATTCAGTTTTCAGGCTAAGGCCTAGAATCATCACGTGACCCATACAGTTTATGGCACGTGTTTTCATAGAAAACTCACATGGCCAGGGTATCGAATCCCTGTATTCATCAGTCTGTGTAGCATAGTTTTCAGCATAGCATGTACCCCAGGGTACACAGTTTTCAGCATAGCTTTTAGATAAAACTTTTATATGATTTTCAGATATGGGATCCCATGATCTAATAGTATTTTTTAATGAACAGTTTTCAGAAAACTATTTCTAGTATACAGGCCCAGACCTGGTTTTATTTTCAGCATATTATATAGCGTGTCATTATGATATGACAGATCAGCATATCATTCAGAGAATGATAAGACAGTAAGAAACAGTAAATGAATAGAATATGAAACACTGTGTAAAAGACACGAACAACAGAATATCAGAACATGAAAAGCCACGTAATGATACGTAAATTACAGAAAGCAAGTAACAGAACAGAACAGTAAAGATAATGATCATCAGTAAAAGAGATTAGTGAGTTAAGTTAGACCGCTCAGATTTCTCTTCATTCTAGGTTGTTTACGCATACCTATATATGTATTTTACGACCTGACATGAGACAGTATCCAGTCTGTAAAAATATGAATGGCAGAATAAGTCTGTTTTGTATGAGATGATGTGGCAATCCTTCGATGAGGATTGGTTTAGGGTCAGAGATAGGAAGCGCTTACTGGGTAAATATATCACTCACTTCCTACTTTCCTTTCTCTTGCAGGTCAGTATGTTCGGGGCTGGGAGGAGGAGTTGGCTGTCATCTGGGATCCAGTTACTTTTGTTTTACAGCATGCTTCGGTTTGCATGCTTGTACAATTTTATTTGCATGTTCATGTACATGTTTTATCACAGACACTTTCCACGAATATTTTAATATAATCAAGTTTTTATTTGGGCATGTATATGTATGTATACAGTTACACCATCGATTTTCTGTTACGACAGATTTGTTCAGCTTAGGCATTTCGGTTGGGTATTATTGACCATATTTGCCTTATTTATTAATATTATATTTTCAATAAAGTATAGAAAAGTAATGAACAGTAATACCCATCTGAGGTGTCCTACATTTTTGGTATCAGAGCGATATCAAAACGGAACTGAGCTGGAATGTGTAAATTGTTTTCAAAAGATAAGTATATGTGTGTGAATTGTATTGTTTTTCAACGTGCATATGTGTGTATTTCAGCGTATCTCAACAGCCAGAGCCTATCTTCCTCTCAGTGTAAGTATAGTAGTATAAATTTTGTTTAAGTTGACCCTAATGTTCTGTGATTCTCCAGATATGAGAGATAGGAGAACTTGTGCGCCTAGATCTTTTGAGGATGAGGATAGTGCCTCAGTTAAACCAGCTAGTGACAGTGTTAGGAGGGGATCGCAGGCCTCCTGTGGTGCCCTAGGGGCAGAGAATGTCAGAGAAATATTCAAAGAAATGATAAGAGAAATGTCTCAGCAGCAAGTCAGAGGCGATGAGCAAATGTATGGCAGAGAGATGCCAACCAGAGAGGATGCCTATCAGAGGCCAAGAAGAAGGCAACCAGAGTTTCAAATGACAGATTATCTTGAGCAGATAGGTGGTCAGTGGCCAGATATGGGTCAGTATTAGTAGTATCAGGGATAGAGTTCTAGGTCTGATACAGTGAGCACCAGTGGTTCAGAGAGAGTTCATCCCATCTACAGTTTACCAGGTATTTATCAAGCTCCCAAGTTTATGGGTAGTAGAGATCCGACAATAGTTGAAGAGTGGATAGAGGCCGTTGAGAGTATGATCAGCCTGTTCACTATGTCTGATCAGGAGAGGGTCAGATATACAGTATTTATGTTTAGAGGCGATGCGAGGTCATGGTGGAATCTCGTAAGGTCTACAGTGGATGAGAAGTCCTTGTATTGGGAAGAATTTTGGGTGATGTTTGAGAGTGAGTTCAGGAGCCCAGGGACTATGTATGCTAGAGCTCAAGAGTTCACTAAGTTACAGTAGGGCTCGAGTTCAGTTAGAGAATATGTTACTCGATTTAATGCATTGGCCAGATTTACTCCGAGTTTGGTAGGGACCGAGGCTAGTAGAGTATAGAAATTTATTCATGGGTTACATCCAGCCATAGTCACAGATGTGTTGATAGGAGACCATCCCCTGCAGAGATTCAGTGATGCTCTGGAGAGAGCGACTAGATCAGAGATGTGTCTACAGAGGATGGGTATGTTTCCCAGACAGCCTAAAAGAGGTAATGATAAAGATAGAGGTAAAAGGCCTATGCAACAGAGGAAGTCTGGAAAGAGCACTCAGAGATAGAGGACTGGAGCTCAGCCACTAGTGTGTCCTAAATGTGGTAGGAGGCATAATGGAGAGTGCCTGATTGGTCAGTCAGTATGCTTCGGATGTCATCAGTCGAGGCATAAGCTAGCTGATTGTCCAACTAGAGGTGGAGCAGGATCCAGTAAAGGTGGGCCTGGTTCTAGCAGAGATAGAGGAGGTTTCTTTAGAGGTGGAGGCAGTTCAGCTGAAGGATCTGAGGTGGCAGAGCTAGTGCACCAGGAGGAGGTGCAGGCCCATTAGGTAGAGGTCGAGCCAGAGTTTATGTCGTGAGGCAGGAATAGGCAGAGACTACTCCACATGTAGTTACTGGTCAGTTGCTCTTCTTTGACACCCCTTTATTTGTTTTGATTGATTATGGTGCCACGTATAGTTTCATTTCTAGAGGGGTAGTTGAGATATTAGAGTTGACCCCTAGTGTGGCTGAGAGCTATGTGTGCATAGAGATGCCAGATAGGGGAGTGATGTATAGTGACCAGTTATTATTTGATCAGGAGATTGTGATCATGGGTAGATGTTTGATGGTAGATTTGATCATGTTGGAGTTGGTTGATTTTGACATGATCTTAGGCATAGATTTCTTAGCGAGGTACGGGGCGGAGATCGATTGTCAGAGGAAAAATGTTAGACTTCACTTAGGCCCTGATCAGTTTGTCTTTGGAGAGGGTAGAGTGGAGACCATGCTGATCTCATGCTTGCAGGCCAGGAGGACGCTAAGTAAGGGCTGTATTGGCTACTTAGCTAATGTGGTATGCAGAGATATGAGTGGGCCCAGTGTTGAGTAGGTAGCGGTTGTCAGTGAGTTTCTTGATGTATTTCCTGAGGAGTTATCGGGGTTACCGCTAGAGAGAGAGCTAAAGTTCAGTATTGAGTTGCTCTCAAGGATAACTCCAATTTTGAAAGCTTCATACAGAATGGCTCCAGTAGAACTTCAAGAGTTGAAGAAACAGTTGCAAGAGTTGATTAATAAGAAATTTATCAGATCGAGTTGCTTGCCATGGGGTGCTCTCATTCTATTTGTTAAGAAGAAAGACAGGTCGATGAGGATGTGTATCGACTACAGAGAATTGAATAAGGTTACAGTGAAGAACAAGTACCCCTTGCCCAGAATTGATGATTTGTTTGATCAGCTCAGTGGGGCATTAGTCTTTTCAAAGATTGATTTGAGGTCAGGATACCACCAGGTCAGAGTTGTTGACAGAGATGTGCCAAAGACTGCCTTCAGGACCAGATATGGCCATTACAAGTTTGTGGTAATACTATTTGGGTTGACAAATGCTCCAGTGGTGTTCATGGATTTGATGAACCGAGTATTCCATGATTGTATCGATAGATTTGTTGTTGTGTTTATCGATGACATTCTGGTTTATTCGAGGAATATAGAGGAGCATGTAGAGCATCTCAGGTTTGTACTGTAGAGATTGAGAGACAGGTAGTTGTATGCCAAATTTAGTAAGTGTGAATTTTGGCTAGAGAATGTGGTATTCCTAGGGCGTGTGATTTTTGCTGATGGGTTGTCAGTAGATCCGACTAAGGTTGAGGTTATTTTGAGTTGGCTGAGGTCGAGAATGGTTAAGGACGTTTACAGTTTCTTGGGATTGGCAGGCTACTATAGACGGTTCATTCAGGGGTTTTCCAACTTAGCAAGACCTCTGACAGCTTTGATCAAGAAAGAAAATCTGTTTGTATAGACAGATTTGTGTGAGGCCAGATTCCAAGAGTTAAAGCAGAGATTGACTAGTGCACCAGTGTTGGTCTTGCCTCAAGAGGGGCTAGATTACGAGATTTATACAAGTGTTTCCCACCAGGGGATTGATGCAGTACTGATGTAAGTAGGTAGAGTGATTGTCTATGCTTCCAAGCAATTGAAGAACCAGGAGATGAGATACCCTACTCATGATTTAGAGCTTGCAGCAGTTGTCTTCGCTCTCAAGATTTGGAGGCACTACCTATATGGGGTCAGGTGCTGTATTTTCTCAGATCACAAGAGCCTGAAGTACTTCTTTACCCAGAAGGAATTGAATATGAGGTAGCGACAGTGGTTAGAGTTAGTCAAGGATTATGACTGTGAGATCAAATACCACCTAGGTAGAGCAAATGTGGTTACAGATGCTTTGAGTCACAGAGTTGCCTTATCCAGTTTGTCTGTTCCGAGTGAGCTTCAGAGAGAAGTCATCAGAGAGTAGATAGAGATTGTTTCAGCTGGGTTTTCACGTTTCAGCTGGGTTTTCAAGGCTTCAGATTATGTCTTCTTTGTCTGATGAGATCAGAGAGGCATAGAAGTCAGATCAGTGGGTACAGATGATGGTACAGAGAGTATTAGAGGGTTCAGTGCCAGATTTTAAGATCAGAGATGAGATTCTGAGATTCAGAGGCCGAGTGTGTGTTCCAAAAGACTTAGTTTGAGGCAGAGAATCTTGTTAGAAGCCCACAGTTCAGTGTATTCAACTCATCCGGGCAGTACCAAGATGTACCAAGATCTGAAGAGAAGTTTTTGGTAATCAGGAATGAAGAGAGACATAGCAGATTTCGTCGCCAGATGTCTGGTGTGTCAGCAAGTTAAGACAGAGCATCAGAGACCATCAGGGTTGTTACAGCCTTTGAGTGTGCCTAAGTGGAAATGGGAGAGCATTTCCATGGATTTCATCTTAGCGTTACCCAGAGTCAGAGGGAGATATACTGGTATTTGGGTAATTGTTGACAGACTGAGTAAATCTGCTCACTTTCTACCAGGCAGAGATGGTATGACGACTGATCAGTTGGGTCGGTTGTATGTTAGGGAGATAGTGAGGTTGCGTGGAGTTCCCAGGGTTATTATGTCAGATAGAGACTCCAGATTCCTGTCAGCTTTCTGGAGGAGTTTACAGAGGACACTTGGGACTCGCTTGCACTTCAATTCAGTTTATCATCCTCAGTCAAATGGTCAGACGGAGAGGGTGAATCAGATTTTGGAAGACATGTTGAGAGCTTGTTGTCTAGACTGCCAGACCAGCTGGGTAGAGTTACTGTCATTGATGGAGTTCGCATATAATAATAGTTACCAGTCGATTATTCAGATGGCTCCACTTGAGGTACTATATGGCAGAAAGTACAGATCATCCTTGCATTGGGATGAGATTGGGGAGAGAGACTCAGTATCAGTAGTAGTGGGTTCAAAGATGACTCAACAGATGATCGAGCAGATCAGGGTAATCAGGCAAAGAATGAAACAAGCCCAAGATCGCCAAAAGTGTTACGCAGATGTGAGACATAAGGAGTTAGAGTTTGAGGTTAGAGATTATGTATTCCTGAAAGTTGCTCCTTACAATCATGTATTAAGATTTGACAAGAAGGGCAAGTTGGCCCCAAGGTTCATTGGACCTTATGAGATCCTGGAAAGAGTTGGTCAGGTTGCCTACAGACTAGCGTTACCTGCCAGTATGGATAGATTCCATGATGTCTTCCATGTATCTCAGTTGAGAAAGTATATTCCGAGATCGTTCGCATGTTCTAGAGCTTCCAGAGTTGGAATTGGCTAAAGATTTAAGTTATCAAGAGATGCCAATTCAGATCATGGACAGAAGGATTAAAGTGCTCAGAAACAAGGAGATTCCTTTGGTCAGAGTTCTGTAGAGGAATCAGGGGCAGGAAGAGTCCACGTGGGAAGTGGAATCTGAGATCAACGATAGGTTTTTCGAGCTTTTCAGGTAATTCTAAGGACAAAATTTTTATAAGAGGGAGAGATTGTAACATCCCAAGGTTAGATTTGTCTTTTAGGCTTCTAATCTGGGGTTAGATTGAGATTTTTATGAATTCTAGGGTTGTGAGAAAGTTTTGGGGTGAAATAGATGATTTCTAGAGTTTGGTGGCTTGTGCATGGATCCGTTTGGGAGGATTTACATGCGAGCGCGAGAAAATGACATTTTTGTAACTTTCCTAGGATGCACGACCATGCATCAGAGGTGCACGCCCGTGCGTGTGATAAGTTTCAGCTGCCTTGGTTTTAAGTTAAGCTTATCTGGTTTCCAAAAGCATTTTCACCCAAAGTTTTCCTTTCATTTCAAAGAATATCAACTCTAAGAGAGAAGAGCAGTATCCAGGACCATCCAATCCAGTTTGATCTTGTGTTTTGTTTAAGAGAGAAAGCATGTCCAGAGATAGGTGTTTCTTATCTCTTTCCCTTGTGTTTTGATATGCTTGATGCGTGCTTTGATGCATGAGATTTGTTTCCAGCATGCGTGTGATGTTCTCCGTGTGTGCTGATGATGATTTGAGATGATTATGATGATGATTGATGCATATATATATATGTTATGTGTGAGAATATGTTTGATATATATGGTTTTGGAATGGGTTGGATGCTTGAGCATGAGAAATTGTGTTATTGGCTGCAATAGCATATGTATATGAAGTGTTTTGCATGTGGGAAATGTTAATTTGAATTTGAGGTGAGATTTGGTTGAGAATCAAATTGATTCCAAGGGGTCAAGGAAGTGTAGAGCAGGACGCACGCCCGTGCATGCGTAGCGCATGCCCGTGTATACTACATTATCCGCATGGTCACAGCCGTGTTCACGTAGTCGTGCATGCCCTAATTTGCAGGGTCACGACTGTGTATTGCTAATGCACGCCTGTGCACCAAGAGAAAATGAGAAATATGCTTGAAAAATCACAGAACCAAGCACAACCATATGCACGACTTGCTCACGGTCCCGTGCAAGTCATGAACACCCATGCACACGACACGTATACCCGTGCGTCAGGCAAAAATGAGAAATTAAGCTAAAAATGAGAAATATGCACAGTAAAAGCTATCCAAGTGATAGAAAACAATAAAATGAGCTCGAATAAGAATACATGATGCATCATATACACAACATAGCATGGGCCATCCAGAGTTTTCAGAAAGGGATGCAAGGATCCAAATTCATATTTTTAGTTGAAAAACATAGATTTCAGGGGTGAATACGAGGGGGCACTTGTGATTTTTAGCATACCTGTTGCATCAGGAGCTATATGCTCATTACTAACCCTATGTATTAGCACTTGCCGGGGTGCTCAGTTAGTAGATCATAGGTTTCCTGATCCCAGGATCAGATGCAGTATAGCGCGAGGTGCTCAGTTCATTTTTCAGGCCAAGGCCTAGAGGCATCACGTGACCCATACAGTTTATGGCGCGTGTTTGCATAGGAAACTCACATGGCCAGGGTGTCGAATCCTTGTATTCATCAGTCTGCGCAGCACAGTTTTCAATATAGCATGTACCCCAGGGTACACAGTTTTCAGCATAGCTTTCAGATAAAACTTTTATATGATTTTCAGATTAGAATCCCAGGATCCAACAACAGTTTTCAATAAACAGTTTTCAGAAAACTATTTACAGTATACAGGCCCAGGCCTGGTTATGTTTTCAGCATATTGTATAGTATGTCATTATGATATGACACATCAGCATATCATTCAGAGAATGATAAGACAGTAAGAAATAGTAAATGAACAGAACATGAAACACCGTGTAAAAGACACGAACAGTAGAATATCAGAACATGAAAAACCACGTAATGATACGTGAATTACAGAAAGCAAGTAACAGAACAAAACAGTAAAGATAATGATCATTAGTAAAAGAGATTAGTGAGTTAAGTTAGATCACTCGGATTTCTCTTCATTCTAGGTTGTTTACGTATACCCATATACGTATTTTACGACTTGACATGAGACAGTATCCAGTCTGTAAAAATATGAATGGCAGAATAAGTCCGTTCTGTATGAGATGATATGGCAATCCTTCGAGGAGGATTGGTTTAAGGTCAGAGATAGGAAGCACTTACTGGGTGAATATATCACTCACTCCATATTTTCCTTTCTCTTATAGGTCAATATGTTGGGGGCTGGGAGGAGGAGTTGGCTACCATCTGGGATCCAGTTACTTTTGTTTTACAACATGCTTCGGCTTGCATGCTTGTATAGTTTTATTTGCATGTTCATGTACATGTTTTATCACACACTTTTCGTAAATATTTTAATATAATCAGGTTTTTATTTGGGCATGTATATGTATGTATACAGTAACACCACCGGTTTTCTGTTGTGACAGATTAGTTCAGCTTAGGCATTTCGGTTGGGTATTATTGACCATATTTGCCTTATTTATTAATATTATATTTTCAGTAAAGTAAAGAAAAGTAGTGAACAGTAATACCCATCTGAGGTGTCCTACATTTTCTTAATCCTTATCATGTCTCTTTTTATAAAAGACAATACATAGGTGTCTATGGACTATGGATGACTATAAACCTAATGTTAATCAGTATCCCACAATATTGTAAAAATGCATATTTTGAACGATTAGATAAGCGTCTTAGATAATCATCCACCTAGGATGATACATGATCATGCATATAGCATGCATGATTTTAACCTAGCTAGATCCTTTATTTCAAAGTTATTTGAATCCAGTATGATAAACATAAAGGGTATTTATCTACATGAGATCATGCATGGTCATGCAAGGACTATGCATGGTCATGACTAAACTATAATGTCCATATTGACTTTCAACCTTATCTATTCTGATAAGACAATTCTATCTTGATTTCTCTTTCACCTTTTCCTTCAAAATTAACTCAATTTGGACCTTAAACCATTATGAATATTTTTTGAGTCTAAACATTCTCAAGACTCAAAATCATTAATTTGAGAATGAACTAAATGTCCTTGCTCAATAATCATCCATACATAGACCAAGATTCACTTTTACCAAGGCATCATGGCCAGTTGAATATTAGAGTGTTTGTGTTTATATTAGTAACCTATCAATAATATGGTTACTTGTGCAATATGATCCCTTTGTTATTAGATATCTCTTCAAGACTAAGGCATAGAAATAGTTTTTACTTTAGAAAGTCCTTGTTATCATAGATTGATATTCACATTAATAATCAAATAACATGAGATTACTTGATCCAACTGTGTTCTTAGAATTTTGGATGGTTGTTAATATTTGTAAGCTTAAACTATAAAAATAATACGTTTTTATGCTCAAAAGTGACAAATCCTTTATTGGTTAATCATAGCCTTTATACATCTTTAGATATAGCTAATCACCACCTTTTAGGTAACCCATTTTTAAAGATCATGTTAGATTGAGACAAACTATATTGATCCTTGAACAAGATAGTCTGATGACCTTCAATTAAAGACCTCTTGTACCTTTATTTGCTAATAGGTATAGAATGTGTACCATGTGTTACACCTAGTTGTCAACAAACAGTTTTAACATATAAGATCTATCATCATATTTTTTATGGGGTCATTCAACACTGTCATGGTCCTATTTATATTACATGTAGCCTTAGTCATAGAAATATTAGGATGACAAATATTTTTTATAATGCCCATCTAATATGTGCATAGGGTCCTCATATTCAATTTCCATACAATGAAACCTCCTCATGGTTCTACCATCCTAAAGATATCTATCTTAGAATTTTTGCACTTATAAATACATAATACCAATTTAAGATTCATATATGACTTAATAATGAACTTGTATCATTGAAAGGATTGACTCAAAAAACACCAACTCCAACAAGCTTATATTGTTGCTAGTATGCAATATAAAAAAGCTTAGATCCTAGAAAAAAGATATAAGCTTATTTTACTTATATTAATAACTAAAAGTTTTGGATATGCAATATTCCAACTTCTACCTATTATGTCTAAAGCACATTTGCCTAGATAATAAACATAATCATCCCTTTTTCTAAATGGATCTTGTTAACAAATAAAATTTAAAGGTGTTTACACTAGGCTTTATCATAACATTGTATGCAAGCCTTTCTTTGTTTTCTAAATGACATAAAAATTTATATTACATTCTTATGTCATTTAATCACATTATTTAGAAGACAAGTGAAAAGATTTGCTGTTATTTTATCCTTAATCTCCTAATTTATGTTTGTTGCTACTTTCATAAATAATTATATTGTATTCAATTCTTATTTATCATAGATTATTCATAAATAATATTAAGTAGTTAATATCTTATTATTAGATTATTTAGTTACCTAGTTTATTTACTCATTCAAATATATGGAGTAATCAATTGTCAAAGTTTGTTCCATATTCTACCAAGCTTCTAGTGAAATAACTTGTCACCATGATGCACATGTATAGAAAAATTTACATTTAGATAATTATATTCTATCAAGCACCTAATAAAAAAAACTTGACATTTGTAACGCTTGCTTTAGATACATACCTCTAACAGACTATATACTTGAGGCAACATGTTGACTTTTTAAACATTGAAAACATGCTTAAATAACATATGCACAAGTTACAAAATAAAGCACATATTAACCATTGTATAAACGACGTGCACAAATGTGTCTAATGAATAAATACATCCATAAGGAAAACCAAAAGTACATAAAATATATAAATCACGATAAAACATGAAGTAGTACATAAATATATCCTGTCTACTCCATAATAAGATAAGTAAAACAAAGAATAATATTATATAGCCTCAGCTCCCTAGACCACCACTACTCTTGTCTGCCTTATTATTTCTCCTATTGACAAAATCAAAGATGAATACGTAAGTATTAAAACTCTTAATGAGTGGGTGACCTATCTGACACCATATACATATCAATATTCTATCTTATTTCACACAGATTTAACAACCTCGTTGTCTTTTTAAGATATTAAGCAGTATTCTAGATGCCTACCAAATTTCAAATCTAGACGTCCTTGACATTTATAATACCTTTCATCGTTTAAACATCTTTTTTTTTATTTATTTAAGATGTCTTTGACATTTATGCTATCTTATCTAACTAGTTTTGACTCCCCTAATAAATAAACCTCTTTCTCATAAGATCCCTGATGTCTTTATAGAAGTAACTCATACGACATCATAAATGTCTTCTATCAATAGTATATATAACACAATATTAATCGAGCTTAAGGTAGAAAAACATTGATACCCTAATCATATAAGGCAAAGATAAATTGTAATCCTTCTCTTTATATAAGGGATCAGTAATGATTACCACCCTCAGATCACCCTTACCATATGCACATACATGAGGCATCCCACTAAACATTTGAGTAATGTGGGTCTTTAACCATGCTTACTTGAATTTGTAAGCCACAAGTATGAGCACATAAGCTTACTCATAGGAATTTAGCTATAACTTATGTACTTCCACATGGGTTCGTGAACTAGAGATCATACAATAATAACTCAAAACTCAAGTCAAGATCACACAACATGATCAATGTGCAAAAATTCTCACTATTTTTACACATAGCTATGACTATAACTTATTGTACTCTATCATTCTAGTCATTCATGACTCTTTTTTTTGTATTCAACCTCAATTTGACTTAGTTAGGGTTTGTATCATCTTTCACACAATCAGGTATTATCCCTAGGTTTGTTTCCCTAATAGACTTTTTGAAGTCTCTTAACTTAATCCCTATTCAAGTACATAACATAGAGGTATGGTTGTCATTGACTAAAGTCTTGTATAGTTGTGCCTCTATCATGCATGACTCTACTTTCTTTAGCTTATGCACGGGTGTGATTTCCTTTAGTCATGATCATGACTTACTCTTTCCTTACATAGATGTGATCTTTATGCATGTTTGTACCTTTAACATGCCAGTAAATGAGTATGATTGTCATTGTCATGATCATACTTGAATCCTTATAACATTTTACTGAAATACCTCTTATCACAATTGTGCAATATCAAGCTCACAAGTGTTCGTCCATGAAGGATGCATAAACATGTATCTCATACTGCATGATTGTGCATCACATTATGGGCTTACAATTGAGATAACATGTGTAACCATGTCATCTTCAACCTTGCACATGTATGACCATGACTATCCTTATACATAATTGTACATCATTATCTACACTTTCCATAATAATGTTTTTCAACATCATTTCACTATACTAATATCATTAATTTATATCTCTTATCTCAGACATGTTGTACACATCATTATGATCACTAATCATTAAACTAACAACAAATATGAACACATAATTCCTCATATTTTCTATACTCAATATATAAACACTTTATACATATTCCCATTCTTAATAACCAAAAATCAATAACATATCCATGATATTTTTATTCATCTCTATGATTCAATTACAACACAATATATAATATGAATCAGAAAAAGGCAATCATATTTACTTCTCATTCGATTATTGTTAAGATCTTTACATGACAATGACTAATCCTTTGATAGTCCTTCTATTTTTTAACACTCAATCTCACACACTCTTTCTTTATTCTATGTGTTTTCATTTTTGTTAATGTTAAGATGCAATAGACATCATTTCCCACACATATTTCTTCATACAAAAACACCAAATAACATCGCTTATAGTCATTCATAACCTCTGCACGATCATTACAATCGGTATCCCTATCTTTATCATGTCCCATGAACATTGGGATCATGATTAAATTTAAATTGAATATCATGTATGGTTGTACAACCTTCCATACATGATCATACATGTTAAACCCAATAGATTTAATGGTTAATCTTAAAGGATGTGAATATGATTTTCGAAAAATTTTTCTACTTTAAAACCTTTCATCCAAAACCAAGTTTGTACTAAATGTAATCAACCTAATTACACAAATAATTACTCAAATATCTAAGCAAGTCAACATAATCAAAAATCAAATATAAAGCAACTAAAGAGTAAAGGAAGAGAGAATTTTGCACAATGATTTTTATAGTGATTTAGAGCTTCTTCATAAGCCTCCTACATTTACTCTTTCAAGAAACCCTAGTTTAAGGCCTTGTCGTCACTTGTTCTTTGGGATTTCACCCAAGTAGTTTTATGGGATCTTGTCCAAACCATTTTGTTTGAAATTGTGCCATTTATAATAGTTATCTAAGATGTTACCTACTACTAGTTATACGAGATTATACCCAAGTAGTTTTTATAAGTAAGTTACAAGAAGAGTTCTGCCTCTCAAAGGCTAATACAAAAGATAAGCTCTAAAGTTTCTCTCAAAGAATTACAAATAAGATTAAAGAAAGAGTGGAGAAGAAATTAGAGAACAAAGAAATATGAGTTATTGCATTGTGATCTTCAACACTTTATCCTTCAAATCAGCTTGTTTATATGAGATTCTTAAATAGATAACCGTTAGAGCTGATTTAAGAGTTATTGGAATAAAATTTTTACATAAATGCACGATTATACTCTTCTGATACATGGTTGTGCCCCCTTTATTAATTGCTTAACAATAATCAACTTTTCATATTGTGTCTGTCCCATACGGGTATGTGTTCCACATATGCGATTATGTATCCTTGTAACAAGAAAGTGTTCTAAATCACCAAAGGTCACATGGGCTTGCAACATGATACCCTTCACGAGATGCATACAAACAAGATTTGATCTTGCATGGGTATGTGTTTCTTTATGTGAGATACATCTAGATGTTGACTTTTTGACTCTACACAGTTAAACTTGCACAGATAACTTGATAGTGAGTCTTCACTTTATGACACACAATCGTGTGTTCAAAAACAATATAGTTGTGTATCCTTTCTTTTGTTACACAAATGCCTACATGACTTAACAACTTATGTGTGCTCATATTCAATACACACATGGTCATGCCACTTAGACACATGCTTATATGATAGGCCAAAATTGCAAAATATAACTTTTTTGTCCTTTTCACCATGATTCAATTTATGTCATGAACAAGCTAGATATTTTAATAAAGTTTTTCATCATATCAAAATGCATAGGTGTCCAACCATCTTCTCTTTCGTGATTGATAATAAAACTTATATTAAAATGCATTTAAGCACATGATCATCATAATAAAAAAATTTCATACGAAACACCACAATATTTTTCATTCAACAAAAAATTTCAATAGCATATGCACATTTTAACATACTTATATACTCTCCCCCTTTTTTGTTATAAATTAACAAGGTACGTTAAAAGTTTCTTATTTTAACACAACAAATTTTTCCCCTTTAAAAAAAATAATTCATTTAAACTTTTCTCCTTTTTTAGAAGAATATAACCATTTCTACACAAACTTTAAAACATATGTTCCTCTATCATTTTCTCTAAATGCTCTCCCCTTTTCTTATGCAATAATATTCAAATCGATGCAAAAGCATCATAAAAATATGACATATAAAAATCATATCTCCCCCTTATAATAATATTTTTAAAAAATTATTATTGCAAAAAAATCACATGAAAAACAATGATTTCAATTTGAATAATTGAGAACAATTGCATCAAAAAAAATTATCTAGAAAAGAAATAACACAAATTTCAAGTAAATTTTTGAAAATCCTATTTGCTCCCTCTAAAATTAGCCATTAAATCTATTGGGTTTAATAATACACACAAGGAATATTTGAATCTCTCATTTCGTTGCATGCACGAGAAAACATTGACTTGCACTTACAAAATTCTACATTTTTTCTCACATAGGAAGAGACCATACTACCTTTACAACATATGCAACTATATATCCTACACAAATAACCGATATCACTAATATCAACAATATGTAATAATAATATGTAATGCACTAAGACTAATTAAAATGAAAAAACTACACTTGGAATGTACTTGTGAATATTATAACATTCATAAGAAAATTTATAAAAATATTTACATTTACATGTACATAACCATGTTTCACATGCTTGTGTTAGAGCTAGGTGTGAAAGCTTGAGAAAAACTACTACCATCAACATAAACATTTCTTTTTATCTCTTACATGCAATTGAGAAAACTCTTATGAAAAAAATACGTGGATCAAGCACATTTGCCTTGATAATTTCATTGACATATCCACATACTCGACAATATTTAGCCTCGTAATCTTATGTCTACCACTCACATACTGGGTTGTATGACCTTTAATCTTGCATCCATTGCCCACATAGTTATTACCATAAAGCAAATATGATGGACCTTTATCTTATTATGCCTTTCATCTTGCATCCACCATCCACATACATGAAAATTTTTAAAGAATCATATGGGTTTCTATTGAGACCTTAAACCTTATCAAAGCCCTAAACTTTGCCAAAATCAATGTATAAATTTGACAAAATCCTAAAAACTAAATGCATAAATTAATCATCCTCACTATCCAGTTAACAATAACCAATTAAAATAAACCACATCTTCACACAACAAATAAATTAGAAGTAGAATAATATTACACACTTTAGATCGAAAGACACTTTAGTGCGGAGAGAATGAATGAAGATGAAGAAAATGAGTGAAGAGAGAAATAACAAGATAAAATATTATATGAGGATGTTTAGAGTCAAGAGTAGTTTTGTACCATGAGATAAAGTAAATAGTGGGTAGTGCCATAGCTTGAGAGGAAAATTAAAAAGGGTTACTGACTGGTATGGGTAAAGATTTCCAAATTATAAAAAAATAATAATAATAATTATCATTAGATATAATTGCTTTTTAACATGATCAGCAAAGTTTTTTGGGTTTTTTGTATTATCCAGCCAAAGGGCCTATCTTCAAAAGCACCTGAGGCCCAATAAGAAAACCCACTCAAATCTTTTCCATCCTTGATGGAAAGCGAAACGTGGAGACTTTCGAAACAAAAGCACCAACTTTATGAGGCATGAAAGAGAGACGACCGAGTGAACAAGAGTTGGAGAAGAATGATTTGAAAATGAAAATTAGATAAAAGCTAAGATAATTCTTCCTTTATCGTATTGTTTTGACAAATTTTAGAGTTTGAAGGAATTTTAGACATAGTTGGGAAGTGGCAAACACCCACTATTGTTTTTTGAGTTGTTGATAAAATCAGGTAGGTTAGCAGCTTTTAAAAATGTCTTGATGAAACGACGTCGTGTCTCACTCCGGGTAAAGCAAAATGCTAGGGTAGAGTGTAGGGAATAGTGCGGTTCATTGAAGTGCATGCTGGGTCGCACTAGGTAACCATTGTGCCCAAGCGGTCGAAGAGAAGTGTAGAATTTGGGAATTAAGATAGTTGTGTTGTTTTATAGCTAGACTTTGCTCAAGGATTATTTTGCAGGAATGGTGAGACTAGGCTCGTGGCCATTGTGCTTGGTAGGTTGTGGAAAATAGTAGAATTTGAGAAATTAGATTATTGTATGTGTTCATGAGTTTTCTTTTCTTTTGGTTTTTTTTTTTTATGTGTTTTATGATATTTTTGAGTTTTTATACGCTTGTTGGTTTTAGGATTATGGAAGAGGTGAGACTGTTGGTTAGGTTTAGTGGAACATGGGAAACTTCGGCCAATGGGCGTTAAGCTTATAAGGGGTAGATTGAGAGGAATGAAAGTTGCAAAGGGCGTTGCATACAAAGGCTTTATGGAAGAATTGTACTAGATCATTGAATTTGATGCAAATGAATACGGTTTGAAAGTGGAATTAGTATGGCGTTCAAGTTCAATGCCTCTTCCCCCAATGAAGATATGTAATAATGATTCTGATCTTTGGTTTTTCTTAGATGAAGTTGGTGGTCGACTAATGGCTTCATTCCCTCTGGTGCCACACTTGTTCGTAAGGATACTACGGTTCCTGGGCCATGGTCTCCAGTACATCAAATATTGAACTGTCACACTCATTATGTTTCAGGTAGTGGAAGTAATCAAATAGGTTCAACCAAGCCTAGCGCGAATGAACTAGAATCAGAAACAAATCCACTATACGTACCAATAACGACTTCTGAGCAACAAGTGCCCGTGTCACAACCACAAATGTCACCGCCTCCTTTGTCTCAGGAGCCAACCTTAGTCAACAATGACATGCAAGGTAATGCAAACCAAGTTGACGGAACTCTGGATACTGCAGGTGCTTATGCTTTTTGGGATGAGGAGGGTTTTTTAGAAGGGATTAAGGAGGGGAACCAGTTGAAGGATGGTACTCCTGCAGACGATGTGTAAGGATTCACGTAAAAAGGTTCGTCCGAGACCTTTTCTTATCTGCCACCAGAGTCTGACACTACCAAATTAACTGATGATGATGCGGACAGTGAGGCGGCTGCTGCTGCTGCACTCGTAGTTGCGCAGACATTCTCGTAAAAAAAAAAAAAAGAGCTGCAAAAGAGTTTAAACCTTGATGCAATCAAGAAACACTATCAATTCAAAGTCTCTCAATCTACCACAAAATGGTTTGCAGCAATTTGTATAAATAAAGATTGTACGTGGCTTCTCCGTGCAATAAAGTCTCGAGGCAGTGATAATTTCAAATTAAGCAGGCTGCATTTATACCATTCAGGTGCGACTAGCCACGTATTCAGAGGCCATCGGCAAGCAACTAGTCAGTTTACTGGTCATCACATCAAGGAACTGCTACTGGAGAATCAATGTGAGTGTAAACCAAGAGAAATCATAGAGGAAATGCGACATCGTTATGGGATTGAAATGCTGGAGGGCTAGGGAGTCTGCTATCAAAGAAATTATAGGATCACTAGAAAATCTAATTGAGATGTTTCCTTCAGCTGAGTAGTAAGAAGAAAGCACGCTCCCATTGGCTTTCCATGGAAAAAGCGTGATTCAAGCAGTATTTCACCAATAAAGTGTGGCTAATGAGCAGTTTATGGACACAATCATCAAACATATGGGAATCCAACTCCTCTCCAACCCTCGTCTAAAGGCAAAACTTGACATGAAAACAATTCTGCATTGAAATCTAATTATTTCAGTTTTACATAAAAGAATTATCTTGACATTGAAATGCTTTGTTATTGCTTTGTCTATTAATTTATCAGATGAATTTTATTTAGGATGGATACAAACTAAATCAAGTACAAACATGTTTTTGGCTCAAGTTTAACTCAAGTATAAAATTATTTAATTCAAGTTTAGTTCGAGTTTGTCAAATTAAAATTAAGGGCAGTATAAGTTCAGTTTGAAAAACAAAGTTTTATTCAGTTCGATTTGAGTTTAGCTTGAATTATTAATTCAGATTTATGGATTGAGTTCAATTTGAGCTGATAGCTAGAATCAATGACTTAAATTTGTAACTTGAGATTATAGCTTATTGACAACTACTTAACTATAAATTATAGTTACAAATTCGAATCACATATTTCAACTATAAATTTGAATTGAATTCGAATAATGAATTTGAGCTAAAAATCCGAGTCACAAATTTAAATAGAATTCAAACTGAAAGGAGTTAAACTTTTTCTAATTCAAATTTGACTCGATTTTAAAAATAAGTTGCCTCTTTTAATTTGACCTTTAGTTGAATTCGAATTAAGCTGATCCAATTCAATTTGAATTCAACCCTAATTTTATTAGACATTATTGTGTCATATGCTGGTGTCTTGTATTTAACAAGACCATAATTGTAATAAATCTAATTTTATAGGAAATAATACTCTGAATTTTTTTTATGTCGAGCAAAAGGTAATTCTCGCAGTTTTTCAAAAATTATCTGAGTAAATTTCGGGTTGCTTTACCCATTTAATCCAATAAAACTTGAAACCAAATTAAATTGTGTTTGGGTTTATGTAAGATCAATTTAAACTAACATAAATTGACCCCCTATTTAAAATAATATTACTGAAATTGTATTTGTCAAGAGTAGATTGAAGAAATGTTAATATTACTGAAATTGTATTTAGAGTTTTTTGTTGCTTTTGTAGTAGCTTCTGCATTACCAAAGTTCCTTCACCTATACGTGAATACTAGTTAATTAATCAAAACCAAGTGGACTGTATACACAATTATATGTATGACAAAAGTTATATCACAATTATAATAATTAGTAATAGTTTTAAAAAAAGCAACAGTAAATATATTACCAATAATGGTTAGGTATTAATTTATATTTTATAAATAATATAGTATTATGTGATTGAATATTATTTTTATTTTTTAATTTAAAATCTATTTAATTACATAATAATTTGTCATTATTAATATATAAATTAGTATTCATTATTATTATATATAATTTTATTATAATCACAAAGTTGTAGCAATTAATTTTTTTGAATGGTGTGTATGTGTTCATTCTCGTTCAATTGAAGATTATGTTTTCTCACAAGATTTTGAGGATAAATTTTTTAATGGACTATTGGAAACCCCAGGCCGTCAATATTTTTAGTTTTCTTATTGATTACGAGTGAAATTGAAAAGTAGATTAATTTTATTAAATTATGCAGGGTAGAAATATAGAGAATCACTATTGTAAAAATGTAATTTTCATGTTGATACTTCAAAGTCAAACCTTGAAACATAACCACTTACAACAAATAATAGATAGTCACTAATCAACTCTTCGTACTAAAACCCACAACAAACTCAAATTTTGAACACTAAAAGAAGCGACCAACAATACAATATCAAATTTGCAATTTATAAAATGAATATTCCTTTATTATCATAAAATAAGGCCTCAATTAGATCTTATGCCACGACATCTTATAATGATTATCCAATAAAGACATTAACTTCCATATAAATAAAATTGTCATTGATATAAACATATTTCTATCCATTTAAATTTAAAATCATGAATTAAAGTTATAAGAAAAGGAAGATTCAAAAGTATTTTTCCTTTAAAAACTTGTATACAAGGAACAAGAAGAGAATGGAGTGAGGAAATGTGTAAAAACACAAACAAAATGCTAGAGACATTACAAACTACTATATCACTTTTATATTATACAAAAGTTGGTGAGAACATTGTATATGTAAACATTTCATTGATCACATTGAATCATGTAAAACTATGGTGTCACATTTTCTTCAATGCACACATACAAACACACACTAACTATTACCATAGACTATCTTATGCAAGACTCTAAATGATATATTTTCAAGTCCTTCCTCACCTGCAATAAGGATAAAGGCCCCTCAAGTGAAGCAAAAAATGGATTGGCAACTTATAAAACACTTAAGTATCAAGTTTACATGGCAAAAACAAGCTCAAGTTCATCTAGGAGCCATCCAAACCCTCATGATGTCACCAAGAGTCAAGCACATCCATGTTCAAGAGGTTCGATCTAACCATGCTTGGAAAGTCCAAGAGAAGAATCACAAATTTTGATCAACCTGTCTGGCACTCCAACATGACGCCGTGATGCCTAGCTTCTACCCAATTCAGTGCTTCATGGTGTTATGGCGCCCAAGAACTTGTTGTTACACCAAGCAGAACTTTGCATGTTTTGCTCTATTCATGCTAACTTTTGTGCGCCTATCCATCCACTCCACCTTGCAAGGCACTTCATGTAGCCCAATTCCATCAAGACCATGAATTCGAACTCAAGGCAAGACATGAAGAATTTTGAGATCCATCATCTAAGTACAAGGGGAGTTCAAATAAAAGTCTAGTTGGCTTGATTAAGTTTACAAGCATCCAAGTTGACAAGACTAGTCAGAAGCAAGTTATAATCTTCTTTTCTTTTTTTTTTTTAACTTGATTATTTGTAATCTAAATTAGGTCGTTTTTTGTCATTTTCACATTTCGTACTGTTACCTATGTAAAGGCCACTTTTCATTGTAAGAAGCTAGACTTGATATTTTGAAGTTATAAATTAAGCTTTGTGTTTTCTTTGAACTTAGAACTCATGTTTAATCTTATCTAATTTTTCGTTGTAATAAGGAATTAGTGGTGGAGAATCAAGTGGGTGCAAGTTGATGATATATTTTCTTTAGACTTGTATCAAGTTCTTTTTTAAGTTGGTGAGAGTCATTCATTTAGGTTTGAGTGATATGCCTTGCTCTTTATTTTCCAAGTAAGTTTGTGCTTTTTATGTGGTAAATTTTAAGCTTTGTTGCTTCTACATTTCTTTGGATTTGTTGTGATAAATGATGATGAATATTGGAGTTGAATGTGGTTTGAAGTTGCGTTAAAATTTCTTTGTGGTTAGAACTTGTTTTATAAAGGTTTAGAGTGAGATTTAGGCTTGGAATTGGTATAAACCTTGCATGTTATTGTGTTGGATTTTTTAAGAGAGATTTGTGCATGCTTTTGAACCAAACTGTGAGGATTAAGGACTTGATTTTGTATCACTAAATTACATATATTAGATGGTAATAAATCACATCAATAGTTTGACATTAAAGGAAATGCACAAACACATCTCATTCTTTCATAATTTCAATAATGGCTGGCAAAAAATGATACCAAAATGCATTAGATAATCTTATCTTCAAGCAATTTGAAGAACAATCCATACCCTCTCTCCTAAAGCAAATTTGCCCTCAAGGTTGGCACATTGTAGCTTAAGTTATGTACTACTCATAGACCTTAAACTAATCTCCTTGTTATTATTGAACTAGCATGCAATATTGTTAACATGCTATACCTTATATCAAAAGTGCCTAGTTCCAATTCATCTAACTCTTATGCACCCTTAATCATAATGAAAGCGACAAGTCAATTGTCAATATAATAACTCTATTGGCTACGAATAGAGACCCCTTTGGTAAGCATCAGTGAACAACATTTGGGAGCACAAGACACCATGTCAAGCTTTATCAAGGCAACACTCTAGTAAAACACATGTAATCCTTAAAGCTCATACCCCTAACAATGCTTTAATCTTGGCTAATGATAAGAAAAACAACTAAGACTGCCTAGGCTTGAGGCCACCAACGTATGACTACCTGAATGCTCATTGAGCCTTCTTGGAAAAGGTAGCCAACTATGCCATAATGCTTATAACTGCTTATTTAATGGGACATGTTCCTTGCCTGTTTAGTTCCATCTATATTTCATGTCTCAAGCCAACTTGTTATTTAATTACAATAGACAAGATGATCAAAACCACTTATCTCAAGGTTTTAAATGCCATTTAGTGGATAATACATAGAAAAGATGAAAGCCAACATCTTATCTACAAGAGAACCTCCACTCAATGTCCTATGACACTTGTGCTATAATTGACTTTGACTTTCCAAGTGGAAAAACTCACCAGACCTGTAAACTAGATGTATATGACTACCTAAATGCTTGTCAGGCCTCTTAAGAGAAGGTAGTCGAATGTAACTTAACTTATATCATGTTGGGAAGTTTTTTTATATCCTTGACAACAAAGATTAGAGAATCCAATATCAAAAAAGACAATGCACCTCAAGTCCAATCGATGACATCACCTTTGACTTTTGATTCAAATGCTCCCAGTTTGTTAACAACTAATGGAACAAATGTTAAAGTAAGTGTAAGTGTTCTAAAACCAATCATCAAGGCTAATTTTGTAATTTCATCCAAACATTATATTTTATTTGATCAATAATAAAATTAAAAATTCTTCATCTGTTATTGCATATTTATGTGCTTATAAATGTATAATGAATGCTCTTAAATTAATAGAATTGTGACAAGGTGATCAATATAAAACTTAATTATGAGAATCCTATAAGCACATATGGTGGTTAATCTAGAAGCAATCATAGCCTCAATATTATATTATCTAAAGATATAGATAATACAATAAGACTAGCATCATATTAAATGATCCCTCCAAATGTTAAAAACCAAATCAAGATAGTAAGGTCGGTTCAAAACATAGGCTGGTTCAAAGCACAGGCCATTAAAACCTATGTCTACGACCTTAAAAAAAGAGTCTAAGATTACAAAAAAAAAATGGTGTTTATATTGAATTTATCTAATATATTTATATCATTAGAGCATCACTAAAATAATTATTGCTTATGGGTACAAATATTCTTGAGTCGACTTGCAAATTACAAAAAAAGTCATCTAACAAACTGTCTTTGTTTGATTAGAAAAAAAATCATTCAACAAATTATCTTATTTGACTAAACTTACACCTTCTAAATGATCGAATTAGGTTGAGATCTCATCAGATGAATTGTAACCCTATTTCTTAGGTTTCCGTAGCCACAAAAATCACCTAATTCCAATGTATAGGAAAATTACGACCAAAATACTATGAATGTTACAAGATGAAATCTTCAATAAGATTGAATTCATTTTTATTTTCTTATCATCTTAACCCACAAAAACAACTAAATTCAAGTTTTGTTAGGTGAGATTACTCTTCGAATGATTAAAAAAACTAAATTCACAATTAAAAATGACACGTAAATATGTAATAAATTTAAACTTATCATTAACTAATTCTTACATGATACAAATGACTTTTTGATGATTCATCTTTGTGAAAGAATCGATTAATGTTTATTTCAATTTACATGTCATGTTATTACTACTTCAATAGTATGTACCAACAATTCCTTCTTCAAAATACATTAATCATATGGAAAGAAGCATCTAAATTGATACTACCCCTACCATTGTTGAGAGTTTTTTAGTATAATTAATAGTCATCTCCATGCTTGTTCCAACTTTTCCATTTCTCATTGACGAGTGATTCATTCGTAAAACTCAGGAGATCTATACTGACATAGAAATGGAAGCGTAATCACCACCAAAACAAAGGCCCAAGACCCATAGTAGGGATTGTTCAAATGGCCAAAAACAATTTGTTGAATAAATACCGACCCTGCTTATGGATGAAGGGGGGCAAATGCTAGGATTGAATCATTGAGATCATGTCATCCGAAGTATGCATCAAAGTAGTTGAGCAACAACATTCTCAACAATATCAGTTGCATCTAAGAGATAATAGCATTTCCAGAAGCTACAAGAAAATCTAAAATCGGAAACTCATATCAACAGTCACAGAAATACACTTAAGAGAAGCAACGGCTAACCAATCAATGTCTGGTACAAATACAAGAACAATTTTCAACGAGGTGCAGTATACACCTGGGCAGTGTCATATTGAGGGTAACCAGGCTGCGGTGACATGGTTTTGCCATAACCAACTGCTGCACTCCCTTGACCAACGCCATATGCAGCTGGTTGTGCAGCAGCCTGATCATAGCTTGGTTGAGCCACTGTTGGCTGAGCATAACCTTGCTGCCCATTTGCTGGTGCAGCATAAGCAGACACCGAGGCACTACCTCCATAATTAGGATCTTGAGTAGCTTGATAACCATAGCTTGCATTGTTAGCAGCCGGTTGCTCCAGGTAACCTTGTTGTGAACTGGTGTATGATGCATATCCAACAGTAGCAGCAACTTGCCCATAGCCAGCAGCTTGCTGTCCACCAGGCATCTGAGTATAACTGGGAACAGACTGGCCACCTTGCTGAGGATATCCAGGACCAGATGCAGCTGCTTGCTGATTATAACCCTCAGTAGCTGGTGCAGAACCATAAGCCAGATAGCTCTGTTGCACAGCTCCACTAGTTGCATATGGATATTGTTGTTGATGTGGCACATTAGCACCATATGCTTGGGCTGATTGAACAGAACCTTGGTAAGGCATATCCCCAAGTTGACCTGGCCGGGGAGGACCATCAGATTGTTGTGGTTGTCCCTGTGGCAGAATGTTATAAGATAGTGGCTTACCATACTGCTGTTGTGGAGGATAACCTGGTTGCATGCCACCCTGTGAGTAAACTGCCTGAGAGTTTCCATGTCCAACATAGGGATGCTGCATTTGTGTGTGATTGTCATACTTCGGTTCATCATACCCATATCCATAACCCTTCTGAGATGTCTGGGCATAGGCATGCTGATGCCCATAATCGTGGCCATGTGGCTGCCCATAGTTGTAATTTGCCTGGGATGGAGGTGGGCCTCCTGCTGAGGCTGGGGTAGGGCCAGGACCATGCCCATGATTGGGAGTTGCCTGTGCAACAGAGCCTGGGTGATCATGACCTCGTTGCCCACCATAGTAATCATAAACACTAGCACCTCCATGCAGAGGGCCATGCATACTGGGAGGACCACCAAAATTACTTCTTGGACCCATTTGCTGCGAAGGATAACCACCATGTGTTGGAGGTGGATACTGGGAGTTCTGAGAAAGATAAGGTCCTCGATGCTGATTGTCATAACCCATTGGCTGGGACTGGTGAGCACCATGTGGACCCCATTGAGGTTGACCAGAGCGTCCACGAGATCGATAAGCTTGCTGATTAAAACCACCAGAGAGAGGTGATGGCCTCAAAGTCTATTCAACACAAATTGCAATAATCATATGAGTAACAAGAAGCACCGTGATTCTATCAGTATATAAAAGCAAAGAATTTTATTTTGATTGAAAAACTTTAAAAAATAGATCATTCACAAAAAGGCATGTTGATCACAAACCATAGACAAGATCAAAATAAACCACCAGATAATTAGAAGATGATGTTTGAACCGTAACACAACAAAGAAAATCAAAATACGAGAATAACATCATTAAAAGTGTGTTCATTACAGAAGTATCACGAAAGCTAACACCATGAAATGCAATAATATCATATGATTATAAGCAAAATCTGTCCTGGAAAAAGCTAAAATTGGGTACAACAGCATATCTTCTATGAACTTCGGAGTTCTAACAAAACAAAAACTCTAACCAAGCTCATATTACAATCATAATATTTCCCTTCTGAAAAAAAATCAAAGAAAGGTTAAAGTCTACATGTAAGATTGTCCTCAAAATGCCTTGGTTTAGAATCTCTACAATTAAATGATCTCTATCAAGTGAGATAATGGTATTAACACCAAAATGCACAACAATCTAAACATGCTTAGTAGGAAATGAACCAAGATTAAGTGATTGAACATTTATGAGAGACATTTAGGAAATTTAGTTTCAGAATTTATCACATTACGAGTATAGCACTATAAAAATAATTACATAAAGATGACAGGTAAGTACTCTCTAAAATGTTTCAACAAGCATTATACACAAGTTCGAAATTCAGCCCCATGCAAATTCAAAGCAGAATCTTCATCCCCATCTTCAAATACATGTCTAATGACAGAACACCGGGATACGGAAGACCACTAAGGTTAATACAATATGTCTTTACTACATCATAACTTCTTTACTTTTAAGTCTTGAAGTAATCTTACCAACTATTAACATCTGCAATTGCGAGAATACCTCTCTTCGGGGGAGTGATAAGTGGTTGTCTATTGCTACACCAAGAAAGCAATGCTGACCCATGGGAAAGGCATAGCCAAATCTGCATTTTTAAAGCCAACCAATACGAATTGGCACCTTCAACATAAATAAATCATGGCAACCGACATCTTGGATTTAATCTGACTATCTTCCTAATTGCATTCAATTGACCTCGGCACAGATCATTAATCAACACTGCAATTCAAGCTCTCACTTCCATGGCACAATGTCAAATCATGACCATACTATAACTTTATTATAATAACAACCGATCAAAGGACATTTTTGCACCAACCCATAGAAACATGAATTATTAGCACCTCAAAAGGATAAATAAATGCTAAAATCCTAGAATACAAAGATAACACATTCTATTCAATGAAACAATATTAATCGACATAATTATTGTTCCTTGGACGTATATTTGTACGGAAGCAAAGCTTCATAAGTTGGGCAACTATGGCTAACATAATAAATATTTCGTACAATATATGTGGCATAATAGAAATCCATATGAGACGTTCAACAAATAACCCTAGCTAACTTCACTAGTAGAGAACAACATGATTCCATAACGTCAATTATATCCACTTGTTATATTATAAATAAGATTAGCCACTACCACAACCTGGTTGAAGACGTAAAATTTGTAACAATTTACCAAACCAGGGATAGCAATATAGAAGCTAAAATAACCTTAAGTCCAACAAGCACAAAGGTAGGACATGGCCAAAAGATTATCGATCCAAGATTGAAAAGTGCAGTCCCTTAAAAACCCTAGACATGCATTAATACCTCAAGTGACCAAGGGAAAAGAAAATCAAATACGTAAAGATAAAACCTGAAGGACAGAAAGAAGTTTTAAAACTGAATAGCTTGGCAGCCTATTTTAGAAACCCTAGTACTTCATTCAAAATTTCCAATTTGGCAACAATGAACAACATTCCTAACCTGGATAAGAGCCACAAGAAACGTGCCATTGCAAGTAATGAACTCATTTAAAGTGCAATTAACCATTGGATGTTAACAATTAAAAGTTATAAATCTAATAAAAAAAATCTTTCAGACAAAAATCACATATAGACAGGTCATGAGCACTTAATCTATCGAATTATTTTACAACTTATCATTTTACTATGACTGAAGGAAAATAAAATTAAAAAAGAACCTATACAGGCCATATTGATAATTGCTAAACAAAAGATACCAGCATAGCAGTTATAATTAATGCAAAACAATTTAAAATCAAAAAGCAATTCATTATACAAAGGGATAAAAAGAAAGCACACAAGGATAAAAACAAACCTGATTCAAAACATCCTTTATCATTTCTTGAGCAATCTCTATCTGTCTCATATCACCAGTAACTCGCACAGTCCTCTCTTTGGAAACATCTCCTTCAGGAAGATGTTGAGGTATCAGCTATACATAGAATACACCCGTCAATATTACAAGAGTATGATTCAGTCAATATAAGAACAAAATACTGTAATCCATCAAATAAGTTAATGCACAGGGTAACGGTATCGACTACCTGGATTCGTGCCCCAGACCTAGTCTGCAATCCTTTGATAGTCTCTCCACCTCTACCAACTATTAAACCAACCTGGCCAAGAATAAAATTTAAGGAATAAAAAAGAAATGTGCATAAAAGCACATATTTAAGCCAAAAGTAGTGAAAACAATACCTTCTCATTTGGAACTTTTATCTCAACTTGTTCTCCAATTCCAGCAGCCTGTGCAGTAGCAAGACCCCTCGCTACTAGGGAAGGTGAGCCCCCTGCATCAGCCTGCAATAGGGGACAAATAACATACTGAGTAAATGATTGCAAGAAAGAACGTGTACTGCTAAAAGGAGAGATAGTTGGCAAAGTTTTAAAATATTGAAATGAGCACTGGAACATCTACTGATGTACAATATCATCTAACACTCGCAGGTTGGTGGAAAACGAATATAATTACAGAGAGAATTAATTACCTCTGCTATGACAGAACTTATAAGCTTCTCAGCCTTGTTTATATTACTTAAAGTCCCAAGAATTTCCACAGGCCTTGTGGTAGAGTAAGGGTCTGCTTCAGCATCCCTTGTGATTTGAATTTTTGCCCCCGAATTGTACTGCAGATACCGTATGGTATCTCCAGCCTTGCCAATAAGAACTCCAACCTGATCCATGATTTATCCCAAAATAAATCTGTCAGAACATTTCAAACTAATCTTTCCCTAGTTGTAAACACCAGTTAATTACACTGACCATAAAGAAAAAAATTTAAATTTGGTTTAGTTAGTAATAAAATTTTATATGGTCAGACGAAAAATATATATTAAAATTCCAAGCAATAGAATTAAGTTACAAGCTCATCCAAAAATGAATTTCAACAAATTCGTGAGGCACGGTGTACCTTATTATTAGGGACCTCTATTCTGCGGCTCACAGTCAATCCATCATTTGCAGCCGGCTCATCAAGCTTAGAATTATCACTCTCTTGCCAAGGTTCCTGTTTAGAAGGTTCTATACTTTCTTCCCCTTCAACAGTGACTTCTTCGGTTTCCTCTTTGACAGTAACAGCAACTTCTTCTGTCTCCCCTTTAATATTAATTGACACTTCTTTCATTTCCTCTTTAACAGACAGTTGCTCCTTTTCACCTGAAACCTGCTCTTCCACAGATGACACCTGCTCCGTCTTAACTTCCACAGTTTCTCGCCCATCTCCTTTAGCTGCATCCTCAGTAAAGTTTTCAGTGTCCCCAGCTTCATCCAACATTCCTTGTTTCAATCCATTAACACTAGCTGCTAAATTAATAAATATATCTTATTACTACAACGTACCTAAACTGATTACAAATTGAACATGGTAAAAAATTCTAGTGAACAATAAACAAAATAAGTTCCAAAATAACGACACAAATTCTAGATAATCACAACTCATTCGTTTTACAATTGAAATTCTATACAGTACTAGATTAAAATAATGCAAACCCTAACCTAAACAATACAAGACTCAATATAACCAACGAACATATACTCATAAAAATTCTTCTTCCAGAGTGAACCATTCAACCAGCGACAACTGTTACCTTTAAATCCTCAAACCCTAAACGAGACTAAAAAACAAATTACCTATTCCATCAGCTTTTTCGTTATCTTCATCGAGTCTCGGCCTCTTGGCATCTGATTCATTAGCTTCCGCCACGTCGCCATCGGCATCAGGCTCTAGGGGAGTGGATTCGGGGCTGGACAGAGCAGATTTCTGGGCTTCCGAGTCCACATTGTCAAGTTTTCGTTTGAGATCCGACGCCGTCGGAGCCACAACGACCTCTTCCTCCGCCATTCAGCTTTAACAAAACCCTAAAATTATTTTTCTCCAAAAATAAAGCAAAAATAAAACAAAGAGATTCTGCTTATCTTGGGGTATCTTTTTAATTCTTATAATTTTTGTGGGAGAAGGAAAGCGAGTGAGAGTCACAGAAATGTGGAGAAAAAGCGTCTTGAGATATTTTAGGGCGTCAGTGAGGGAGCTCAACCTCGCAGATTTACAAGGCAAAATTACTAAAATGACCTTATTTTAAATCTTAAAAAAAAAAAAAAAATTTGCTCCGGTGTTTCAGGCTTAAACGAATGTCGCCTGAAATTGATGTACGCTTACCAAGCCTTTGCGTGCTCAGAATGCGAAACATTAATTGATGACTGCATTGCAACTTCACCGCACATACATACCATAAGCATCCAGTGAAGTTTCGATTAATTTTTAGTCCAAAAATTGGGAAAATGTTTAACAACACCGTTTTTATCTTGACCACTTGATTTTGATCACTTTTCTTGTTAGAATGGTATTAAATAGGAACAAGAAAATAGTAGAAATGTTAAGAATCAAGCACTGTACATGTTTTACAACAATCACGTATGATTCTCAGGCAAAATGCGAATCACATATTAATGGTGATGATTGGAAACGAGGTATTATAGACAATTTTCAGAATTGGGGGATTGGAGGGAACACATAGAGTATGATTTTTTTGAGGTTTTTTGACAATTTCCAGAATGTTAGAGGGTTTAAGAGGATTATGTCAAATTAACTAAAATATCAAATAGAGTACTTATTTTGCCTCGAATGTTCTTCCTCAGCTTATATTAAGCCACTAATATGAATACTTTTTTCTCACCAATATTAGAAATTTTCTCTCTTTCTTAAATTATTTCATTCAATCACTATTTAAAAGCATCCATAGTTCATTGTTTGAGGTATATGTACGAATTATTTTTAGAAATTTAATTTATGTTAAATTTAGGTGTTGTTTAGTAGGGGTTCAATTGAAATATTATGTTTTATTGTAGTAATTAGGAAACATAGTTAAACTTAAGGACTTTACTAAATTAGTACAAAATTAGTGGGGACAATATAATTCACCATATTGGTTTAGTTGAAATTTACCATATTCGATTAAACATAATTCAAAAAAAATTATTGATAACTAATAAACTGTAAACCTTAAACCATAGACCCAAAACTATATAACCTAAACCCTAGACCTTGCACACTAAACTGTAGATCTTAAACCATATACTTAAAATCATAAACCATAGTACAAAAATCATAGATACTAAACAGTAAAGCCTAAAACCAAAAATTATAATAGGTTCACCATAGAGACTTAACTGTAAATTATAAACTATAAACTCTAAATTGTAATTATCAATCAAAAAACCAATTGTTTAAACGTATGCCCTAAACTTGTAAATCATAAACCTTAAAACAGTAAACCCAAAACTTGTAATCCCTAAACCTGTGATCTTTAAACCCGAAACCATAAATCATAAATCCTAAATCTTAAACCTTAAATCCATACATTCTAAACTTTAAAGCATAAACCCTAAACCTATAAATTGTAAACTTTAAACCTTAAACTAGTTAATTATAAATTGTAAACCATAACATATTGAATCCTTAATATTTTGATGATAATAAAAACATGTTAAAAGCACTAATTTACCCTTAACAAAATTTGGTTCATGATGAAAAAGGCATAAGTTTTGATTTTATAGGTTTTAGGCACCACACAACCTTATGCTTGTTAAACATGACTACGTGCTATTACATTTTAACACGTACATCGAAAACACAAAATCGTGTGCTTACTCGTGCTAGGGCTTGTAATTTTTTGAGAAGATTGTGTTGGATTATAATACAACTATATATATACATTTCAAGTCTAACATGACTATCATACTCGTGCAACAATGTCATGTTGAGTCAAATGAACTAAAGTTGTAGTGACCCCTGCCACAGGTCATTGGGTGTTACGAAGAGTGCTATAAGACATAAATATAATATACCTATAACAGAGATTTCTACAGTAGAAACTGCTACTGTTGCGATTGAGTTTAAAATTTCTTTGCATGCAAAAGCTGTAAATATAATTTACTATAATAGTAAATAGAAAATACTGAACATGCATTTAAAATCCTAAGTTCTCTTTATTTATAAACATATCATTCATACAATATGTATTTAAAATATAATACACATATATGCATAAGTGAAACTGAATAAAATCATACGAGCCAAACATACTAACTGTTGCCAAGCCATATCCCTAAAGTCTGATAGTTGTCTCGCTTCTGCTCAGCCCTTTAATCACTAACCTGCAAAAAAGAAACAAAAAGGGAGGGGTGAGTGATAAAATCACTCGGCAAGTGTTTCTTACCTCTAACATAAGCAGGTTTCAAGTCTTAGCTGGTTACGTAACTCATCACGTAAAAATCACTACTTTAATGTTTTCTTATTTCTTTATTATCTTTACTTTCTAAAGTGCATCTATTTTCTGTATGGTTCTTTGTCTTATTCTACTTTGTTTCTCATGAGATGTTGTACATAACATAAAATATATGTTCTGATGTTATATTAATGCTGAAAAATCATAAAACTTGCCCTTGGGCTTGATTTTTTGAAAACTTTTTCTGATATAAAAGTTGTGATCTAAAGATCTTGAATATATACATATAACATATACCGAAAACTGAATCAGAAAGTACTATATCTGAAAATATCAACTATACTGGCTAGACTAATGAATATAGAGATTCAACACCCTAACCGTATGAGCTCAATCTTATAATAAAACTACTCATGCACGACCAACACTCTCTCTAAGGAGTTTGCTCAAAGACCATGTCCTCTCTAGTGGATGTTGGTTTCCCTCTTTAGTAGGCATGCGAACTCACAGGTGCTCTCCCGTATTTACCTCTAACTAATATCTGAAACATCGTATATTTATACTTTAAAATCATATTATCAGATCCTTGGATCCATTTACAAAAATCATCTCAAATGACATGTCGTGATCTATGCTGATAATCATGCATTATATGTTATTATATCTTCTTATTATTGAGTTTTACGTGCTTAAAATTAACTTAAAGTGGCTTACCTTTGCTTTTAATAATGTTCTCTGCTTTTTTTAAAGTGTACAGGCATGTGTCTTTAAGCGTATAAACGTGTGTTGTAATGACCCAAGGGGTAGAATTGCCATTTTAGAAAGTTCAGGGGGTAGAAGGGTCATTTTAGAAGTCCTTTGGGGCTTAGTTGTAGTTTCTGCACATGTAGGGGTGGAAATGGCTATTTTCCACTACACACGACCGTGTGCCTAGGACACACGACCGTGTGTCTTGCCCAGCTAGATTTATTTGTTTTATTTCTTCCAGTTGCGCAGATTTCAGCTCCCAGCTTAATTTCCAGCTTTTCTCTTCTTCTTTCTCAGCTCCAGTGAACCCTAGAGTTCTAGAGAGAGATCCCCCAGCAGCTCAGCTTCAGATTAGAGATCCAGAGTCTTCCAGGGAGAGAGATAGAGCTTCCATGGCGCGAGGTAAGTGTTTTCCTTACTTCTCTCGCTGTTTTCAGAGTCTGATTGGCTATTTCCAGTGTATGAGAATGTTATGTGTGCTTGTTTGAGATATTTCCAGCATGCTTGAGCTGTGATATGATGGATGATGGCATGATTGAGTGGTTTTCCATGATTTGAATGCATATATACTATTTCCAGATGATATATGCTTTATTTATGTTATATGGCGTGTTTGAGTTGATGATTTGATGATTATTTGCGTGCTTGCAGCAGTAGTATGTGTTTATGTTTGATGATTTGGAGTGTGGAAGTGTTGGTGTGGGAATTTCTGGATTTCCAGATACCTTCTGCAGTTTCTGGGTCGAGCACACGATCGTGCGTCCCTGAGGCACGCCCGTGCGTCTGCACTTTTGCATGGGACACGGTCGTGCATGCTGCCCGTGTGCGTCTGAAAACCCAGACACACGCCCGTGTGCCCGAGTGACACACGCCTGTGTGCTTTCTCCCCCAATTCCACATGCCCGTGTTGTTGAAACACGGGAAGAAGAGAAGGTAGGCACACGCCCGTGTGCCCGAGTACACACACGCCCAGGGAGACGGCAGGCACACGGTCCCGTGTGTCTTGCTGCACGCCTGTAAACGTCAGAACACACGCCCGTGCACCTTCAGAAAATCAGAAACAAGGGATTAAAAGTAAATTAAGCCACTCTAAGCCATTTCTAAGCACACAGAACTCAGTAATCAGCTAATAAATCAGCATTTCATGCATGATTATCAGCATTAGCATGACATGTCATATCAGATATTTTCAGACTGGATCCAAAGATCCAACAGCATGATTTTCAGATATACATATATGATTTTTCATATATCAGATAGGGGTGAATACGAGGGGGCGCATGTGAGTTCGCACACCCACTAGAGAGGGAAACCAACATCCACCAAAGGACATGGTCACTGACCAAGCTCAATAGAGAGTGCTGGTTGTGCATCAGTAGATTCATTAGGACTTGAACTCACACAGCCAGGGTGTCGAATCCTTGTATTCATCAGTCTGGCCAGCACAACAGATTTTCAGATACAATACTTTCTGATTCAGTTTTCAGTATATACTATACGTATATTTTCAGGATCTTCGAATCATAACTTTATTATTAGAAAGAGTTTTCAGAAGAGACAGTTTTTCAGAAAAAACAAGCCTAAGGGCGAGTTTTACAGTTTTCAGCATACACATGACATCAGCATATACATTTCATGTCATGTACAGAAACAGAACAATATCAGAACAGAATCATAACAGAATTCAGTAAGAAAACTGTATAGTAGAATCTTCTACGTGACGAGTCACGTAGTTAGTGAATGTTTTGACCTGCGAGCGTAGTGTTTGGAAACGCTTGCTGAGTGACCTTGTCACTCACTCCCTTCCCTGTTTCCTTTTTGCAGGTCAGTAGTTCGAGGGCTGAGCTGGAGCGAGACCGCTGCGAGATTTTGGGGATATGGCTCGGCAGCAGCAGTTAGCATGTTGGCTCGCATGCTTTATTTCTCATGTATATATGTGTGTATTACATATTAGTATACACTGTATGACAGTTTTTTTTCTATACATGAGCAGCCTGGGACTTTTCATGCTTACATTTCAGTATATTTTTAAATGCTAAAATTATATTTACAGTTTCTTTATTAAGAAATTTTTCAGACAGCAGGTTTTACTGTAGAGGTCCCCGTACCAGGTATATTTTATTATTATATGAACAGTATTTTCCGCAGCGTACAGTAACTTGGGGCGGGGGTCGCTACATGTGTGAAGGCACATGAGACCATGTGCTTATCTTATTCTCAGTCGTGCTAGCTTTTAAAATTATTTAATCAAACTTTGGCTGGCCACACAAGTGTGTGGTGCGAACACACGGGCATGCATGCAAGACACAAGGCTATGTCCCATACTTGCATAAGCGTGTAGCTGCCTTCAACACTCTCATGTCTTGCTACATGGGCATGTGATATTAGGAATGGACACATAGGTGTGTGTCTGGGTACCATGCAAAATTATGTTCATACAGAAATGAGGCCACATGGGCGTGCATCCTCAGGTACAGAGTCATGTGCTTAATTCAATTTCTATAGATTTCGTCTAAAAACCCAGAAATCTTACTCAAATCTTTTCCAAACTTAACCCAATCAACAATATACACTCAAGGCTACTACTAGCATGCATATATTCATCACAAACTCATCTCAATCATGCCACATCTCATAAATAAAGCATACAATACAGGTATACAAAGAGAGATACATATAATCATGAAATTAGCCACTCAATCATCCAATAAATCATCATCTCAAAGCTCAAGCATGCTAATAAAACTTTAAACAAGCACACAATGGTTCTTAAAAGCTCAAAACAACAAGACATGCTATGAAATCAAGTGAAAGAGGTAAAGAAACACTTACCTCTAGCCATGAAAGCTAGATCTCTCTGTCTAAGAGCTTTTGGGTCTCTAATATGAAGTTGGGCTATTGGTTGATTTCTTTCAACAACCCTAGGGTTCATTGGAACTGAGGGAAGAAAAAGAAGAAGAAAATGGTGAAAGTTGGAAAATACACGAAACTGAAAAATAAAAACATTTGATTAACTTAACACACGGTCATGTGTGTAGTGAAAATCTCAAATTTCACTCTCTTCGCGTCATACATAGAATACTTTTTCTAGAATATCCATGTATAAGTCTTCTACCCCTGAACCCTTTTAAAACTATTTCTAAGTAGAAATCTCTCTTTTACCCTTGATTTTAAAGCCTAAAGAACAATTCTACCCTTTGATTATTACAATTCTCCTCCTCTAATAAAAATTTCATCCCCGAAATTTGTCTAAACAACTCTGTGAATCTCTCTCTCATCTTAAACTTAACCTACTAAGTAGTCTCTTTGAGTCTCTGACTTCTCTACAAAACTTTGACCAAAAGGATTTCTTTGTTTCTGAGAGTCTTCACTCTGTAGTTCAAAATCTAAACTGGTACCTTTTGATAACTCAGATCATTTGACAACTCTGGATCTTGAACCTCTAACACATGAGAATGATCTCTTACATACTTTCTCAGTTGAGACATATTTCATACACTATGGATCCTGTCCAAACTAGTTAGAAGAGCTAATCTGTAAGTAACTCTACCAACTTTGTGTAAGATCTCATAAAGACCAATAAATCTTGGAGTTAACTTGCCCTTCTTACCAAATTTTAGGACACATCTGTAGAGAGTAACTCTTAAAAATACATGGTCTCTAACCTCAAACTCTATCTCCCTACGCCTTTGATCCGTATAGTTATTTTGATGATCCTAGGCCTATTTTATCCTTTGCCTGATAGCTCTGATCTGTTCAATCATCAACTGAGTCATCTCTAGCCTCACTATTGTCTTTAATGAATCTCTCTCATGAATGTCATTCCAATATAGTGGCGATCTACACTTTCTACCATACAAGGCCTCGAAAGGTGCTATTTGAATAGTAGACTGATAACTATTATTATAAGTAAACTCTATCAACGGCAACAAATTAACCCAACTAGTTTGAAAATCCATACAATAGGCTTTCAATATGTCCTATAGGATTTGATTAACTCTTTCAGTTTGATCATCTGTCTATGGGTGATAGGCTGAATTGAAATGAAGTCTGATCCCCAATACTCTCTGTAAACTACCCTAAAAAGCTGACAAAAATCTCGAGTCTCTATCTGACACTATATTTCTAGGAACCCTATGTAATTTGATAACCTTTCTAACATATAAATGGCCTAATTGATTAGTACTCATACCTTCTCTGATCGACAAGAAGTGTATAGACTTACTTAGTCTGTCAACTATAACCCAATTACTGTTATACCTACACTGCACTCTAAGAAGTCTTACTATAAAGTCCATGGAAATGCTCTCTTATTTCCACTTAGAAATCCTTAATGATTGAAGTAACCTAGAAGGTCTCTGATGTTCTGCCTTGACCTGCTAGCAAACTAAACATCTAGTAACAAAATCTGAAATATCTTTCTTCATACCAAACCACTAAAACACTCTCTTGAGATCTTGATACATCTTGATACTATTAGGATATATTGAGTAAATTGTATTGTGAGCTTCTAACAAAATTCTCTATCTCAAATATGTATCCTCTGGCACATAAACTCTGTCTCTAAACCTTAAAATCCTATCTCTGATCTCAAAATCTGGTACTATACTCTTAAAAACCCTTTGAATCATACTCTAAATCTATATATCTGACATTTGACCAGCCTTGTTATCATTATGTAGCATGGACACAATTTGAAGTCTGGAGAAACCAACTATCATTATCTCAATATCCTTTTTGGTAATCTCATGTTGTAATTCTCTCTAAACTGAAACCATGGATAAAGTAACTCTCCTGCTCAACCCATCTACTACTACATTAACTTTACTCGAATGATATCCAATTTGGCAATCATAGTCTTTCACCAATTCTAACCATCTTCTCTGTCTTATATTCAATTCTCTCTACGTGAAAAATACTTAAGACTCTGATGATCTGAATAAATGCAGCATCTGACACCATATAGAAAATGTCTTCAGATTTTTAAAACAAATACTACTGCAGCTAGCTTTAGATGATGAGTAGGGTATCTCAACTTCTAGTACTTTAATCACCTAGAGGCATAGGTAATTACTTTACCCTACTGTATTAATACTGCTCCAATCCCCTGAAGGAAAGCATTTATATAAATCTCATACTCAATACCCTTCTGAGGTAATGCCAACACTAGAGCACTAGTCAACCTCTGCTTTAACTATTGAAACCTCTCCTTACACTCCTCGGTCCATACAAAAAGAGTCTTTTTATGAGTCAAAGTTATTAATGGTCTCGCATACTAGAAAAGCCCTCAATAAATTTCCTGTAGTAACCAACCAAACTGAGAAAACTTATTACCTTCTTAGGTGTCCTTGGCATCAGCTAACTTAGAATAACTTCTACTTTACTCGCGTCAACTGAAATACTAGCTGTTGAAACTATATGCCTAAGAAATGCCATACTACTTAACCAAAACTCACATTTACTGAACTTGGCGTGGAGTTGATGATCTTTTAATCTCTGAAAGAAAAACCTTAAATGCTCTTCATGCTCCTCTATACTCTTCGAGTAAACCAAGATGTTATCAGTAAATACAACAATGAATCTATCTAGATAGTCTTAGAAAACTTAGTTCATCAAGTCCATAAACATTGTAGGAGTATTCGTTAACCTAAAAGGCATCACCACAACTCATAGTGGCTATAACTCGTTCTAAAAACTCTATAATGGGTCAAAAACTTGTTACATGCTTTGGATCATTTGTGAGGAATTTACAAGTCATATGTTTTCACCAACATCTATCTTTCCTAAGGCAACCCTTAAATGATAACTCTTAAAAAACTCTATAACAAGCCGAAAACTTGTTACATGCTTCTTTTAGTCACGTCTAAGACAACCAAATAAGAGTGACAAATCTATCTTGACTTGATATAACAAAAACCAATGCTATAGTGAGTTACTTGTAACTACACACATAACCATTATTACACGACGAGCAAAGCATTCTACTGCAAATGCGACGTTCTAACTAACAAATGTTAGCCCCTAAATTGGTGAAAGTGTGAACTCATAGTTATCCCCTCTTATCCACTTTCATGAAAACAAAAACTTATCATAAGAGTCATATCTTAGAAAAATCTCATGAAAATATCTTTTTAGGTAAAAAACTTATAAAACGTGTTAAAAATCTCATATATTAGAATCCATAAAAACATATCTATTCGGATTCAGAGAATTTGTAAAACATGTAGAAACTTATCTCATAAGAATATCTTGATAACTATAAGTTGGCCATGAATGCTTAATGTTAATATGTAATGACTAAAATGCTATTAGACTATTTAAGAATGAACATCAATTAAACTTAGTATTTTCCTCTTAGACCATCTAATGCTAGGTGTGTACATCATTTATGCATTATTATATGCCTAATCACATAACTAGAAATATATAAACCATTTGTCACTCATGATTATGCCCTTTACTATACAGATCATGCCTTTTCAAAAATCTATTATGTTTTTAGTTGGTTACTTATGACTATCTCTTTACCATGCATGGTTGTGTGCTTATTCTTTTCTAAACATAGCAAATGCCAAACTGACTTACATGGGCATGTTAGAAGAAAGCCAAACGGGTTTGCTAAAACTAAGTTATATGGGCATGATCACTTAATCCATATAAATGTTAGTTATCACCTAAAATGCTTTAATCTAGTTACAACATTTACCTATTGTAACGATGAATTATTTTCCAATGCATGACTACTAATATGACGTATGTAAAAGAATTCCTACCAAATAATGCATGACAAAACTTGTTTTCTTTATTTTTATGCACAACACATTTCTCTTTCATAAATGTTAATTGTCACATGTAATATTTTAGTGCTTTTGGTTGATTATTATAGATGGAAATCAGACTCATATGTATAGCTGTAACATATTACAGTTTTTATAAAACATGATTGAAAATCTTTTCTTTTGAGCACACATGATCATTCTTTTTTTTATAAGCACGATCGTGTTTTACATCTTACACATTTGGCCAATTTTGGCTCTCTTGATCTTTCTAGAATCTCACCCTTTTCCCAATCAAGAACAGTCTTCTTACATCACAATTCATGCCTAACTTAAGACTTATCATCTAACACCTTAAAATCTAATCGACAACTTAACCTGAATGATGCTCGTTAATCAAACCTACCAAGAACATGCATTACATCTCTAATCTTCCATAAATTCATTAGTCATTATCTTAATTCATCTTAGATTGGCATTTTATCAGCAAAGATTCCTATATGACAATGATGATATCATGAAATTTGAAGAACACAACAATAATCATACGTTAATTCAACCTTGTAGTGATAAAATCATACTTGCCTTGCATTGCTCAACCAACCATCTTTTTAGATTTAATCTCTAGTGATTGGATGTCTCTAAGTAATGGCAATCGCTCTTAAGAATGCTCTCACATCACTCTCAATTCTTGATACGAATAGGTAGGATTTTGGTAAATAATGAATTAACTAACATGACATTTTTGTATAGGATTAACTAGCCTATCACACACACAAGTGTGTCCTTAAGCTGCACGAGTATGCACCTGGCCTTCCAACCAATTTATGTACCTTTTATTTGTGACATGTGGCTTAAACAACTACCAACACATGTATGCCTCCCTAAAACCTATAATTTTACCTTTTTAGCCTTTATAAGCCAATCTAAAGCTCATATAATGATCCTAAGGTTATAGAACTGACTTGAATACCTTTATCTAGATTTTTAGGATGTTACATCATTGTCATGCTTAAGAGTGATAAGTCATTTATTCATCAATGATAGCTTTTATACTAATTATGATATAACCAATCATTCACCTTTATAATATCCCAAATATAGTGATATGTTTAATGATATCTAACTATATCACTCTTAATACAAGATGGTCTGATGGCCTCAAATCGAAGAACCATGTGTACCTATCAAGTTATGATGATATTTTTATACACACAAGAGTTATCATTTATATAAAATCATATTTATGGGATTTTCCAATGAATATGACCATCAAATAATACACCTATGTGTTATGTCAAACTATAAATAATAACTTTGATATGTATAAATAGTCACCACATTTTAATAAGATAAATCAATACTATGATAATTCCATCATCATTACTTATGCCCTCAATCATAGTGATGTCAACATTATGGGCAATCTTAGTATAATTACTAATGAGTAAAGAGCATATAGAAAAAATATGATTAATCAACTGATTCTCTCATCTTGGTTTTATTTGTTAGGATAACGTCCTGTAGTCATGTGTCTATTAGATATTTTATGTATTTACTTTTGTATTTCTTGTAAATTTTAAATATATTTGATTATTAATAAGATGAAGTATTTTAGTTATAAATTGTTTAATATGTATAACATATCCTTAGTACGATGGAATGAGACAAGGGATTTAGATGACCAATCACATTTTTCTTATGTACTCATCGATAATTGTACTAAAACTACCATCATTGTAAAGTTTGAACAAGAGTTATGATATAAAGATTATTATAGTGTTGTGTGATCTTACCAAAAAGTAGAAATGGTTTACATGTATTAAGGTTTATTGCTTTTAGCCAGGTCCCATACATAAGTACATGATTTGGTGATCATGTCTACTAGATAAACCAATTAAAAAGGACCCTAAATAGATTGTGTTTTCTATGTTTATGGATATATCATCCTAACTTGATGGGTATATATGGTCTTTTGATATAAGATCGTCAGACCATCTTCTACTAGAAGTGATATCTTTTGACATTATCAAATATATCATTATAACTGGGGCGTTATAAAAGTGGGTGATTGAGGCTATAGTGGATCAACAAAGGATTCATTACTTTTATGCATAAGAGTATTGTTTCTCTGGAGTATGTCCATAACTAATAACACTATAGCCATAATTAGATTCAACTGATGCGTAATCTAATATTCTAGTTTAGACATTTGCATATCAAGAAGTTATTGAGATAGAGATAAATCTATATCTTAATTTCATAAGGTATAGTGACAAAAGGATCGAACTACATGTTAATTATTAGATTGCTCAAGTTTTGAGATGTTTACTAACACTTTGTTATGTGGGTGATCATAAGGCTTTGTGAGAGGCTACTCATGATCTATGTTTACGTTTAACTCAAATTTAGATATTATTGAGTTAGTAGGGAGCTTGTCGGTTGCATACCATATGAGTTGATTAAACTTTGAAATATTAGATTGTTGTCTTAGTGTTTATATAATTTGACATTGTCACATTAAAATTATTAGATCCATTTAGATCAAGTTAAAAGTTAAGATTAGAATTTTTCCTTGATGCATGACCATGTGTTTGTTGGGCATACGATCATACGTCTGGATAAGTAGAGGAAATTTGAGTGTTTACACAAGTTAAGGTTAACCGAGTCAAACCTAATTCAAAATTTAAATTATATGCTAATACATGATCATATGTTCCTATCAACATGATTGTGCATGTTGTTAGTTGAGTGATTATAGTGTAGTAGGTTATGTTATGCAACACGTGCATATGTTATGTATGATCTAAATACAAATGCATGGTCATGCATGTGTTACACACAGGCATGCATGAGGGTTTAACAGGCGTGTATTCATGCATCCATGCTTATGCACCTATATCTATAAAAGTAGATGTGATGAATCATTTTACATGTTTAGCTAAACACACACACTTACACTTATGACCTTAAGCACTCACACCTATTTAAGTAAATGCTAGCACCTTAAAAACATGTCATAACTTCATTTGTTCATGCTCTATGACCTTCTTGAGTGTCATGAGTCCAAGGATTGATAAATAAGTGAACTTCTTGCCACATAAAGATAAAGAAGCCTTCAAAAACAAGTATGACATTGAATAACACTCTATGGTTGTTGTGTTTTTGTTTCCAATACATTGCATAAAAGAACATGATTCTTATAATTTCTTATAGCTCTAATTGGTATTTTTAAAATTTGGTTACATGGTGGCCCTTCTGATAAACCTAGGAAACCCAACAATTGCATCAAAGCCATCATTTTTATGTGTTTAAGATGAATTTGTTGCCTGCAATTGAATATACATGTTATTGTATTTTGTCAAATATGGAAATAACATGTTGAATATATAATACAACGTAAATGTGTTAATTATGGATTTTTTGTTTCCTCTACTTTTTATTTGAGGAATTATTTTTTGAGCTAGAAATTTGTAGATTGTACAGTTGATTGTTCGATTTTGTGTTATCACACAAAATCACTCATTTTACACGTTGTTATGTGTAATAGAAGCGGTGCTAAAATGGCCTTTTGTTTTTCATGCCAATTTGGTCATTCTAACATCGATTTATTCAATTTAGGTGGTTTTTTTAATGATTCTTGTCATTAGGAATTCTAGAAAATATGCCATGCATGACTTTTTATTTTGTGCATGCATGGCATAACACATAAGGTCATAACCCCATGCATTCATTTTATGCATTTGTACACAACTGTGTGTTTTTTATGCATATCTATGTCTATACCAAAATTAGCCTATGTACGAGATCTTGCATTGGTTGTGTGTTTGCCTATGTGACCTTTTGGATTTTTGGTGATTTCCAAGAGTAAAGGGTGCACGACCATGCATGCTTAGCACATGCCATGTTTGGCCTATCACACACATGTGATTGGTGCCACTTGCCTGTAAGTGACATGATTTTTGCACATTTGACCCCAATTGACTATTTTGGGGTTAAATTGCAACTTTCATATCATTAAGGGCATGGTTATAATTTTACAAAATTATAAGGACTAAAAAAATTTAAAACTTAGATAATTAATTTAAATTGATTTATTAATTATACATATGTTTGGTGATGTATATGTATGGTGCTTGATATATGAGTAGGACTTGCTTATGAATGTTTGAATATTTTGGGAATATATTTTGTAACTTTTAAAATAAACCCTATGTATCTTGTGTTTTTTTATGACTGCTGAATAAAATTTCTTTTCTCACCTCCTTTCCCTCAAATGTAACTCGAAATTTTTTATTTTGTTATGTAAAATTTATAATAAGTTACTCGTACAATTCTTAGAATTATGTAACTATGAGACAAAATAATATAAGTTACTAGAAGACTTAAAAAAGAGAAGGAGCATTATACCTAGAGTCTCAAGATTGAAGAAATAAGACTTAAATTGATAATTGGTCCGTTTGGCTTGGGGTTTGACATTATTTTAAACTCATACACCAACATAATTTAATTTTTACATTGTAATATGCATGCTAGGTTTTATTTATTGCAAATAGCATCTCACATGTAGATTATACTGGTGAGACAATTAATAAAAAACCCTTAGTGAATATTAAGTCAAGTAAAGACTTTCGATATAACACTGTCAGGATGAGGCTTTGTTCATTAAAACCTTGTTCACCAAAACGAATGGTAAACTTCTATCAAGTGGAAGACAAGTTGTTGGTTATGTTAGATCTATCTTAACTAATATAGTTCTACTTATTCACCAAAGCAAAGATAAAATATATTAAAAGTTGAACAAGGTGTACTTGTTGATATGTAGTAATATATAATATCTAACTTACTGATATCGAGAATCATAATTAAGGTTTACATAATTTGTTAAGGTAATGCTTGACTTGAAATTATAGATTTTAGTAATTGATTTAATTGACCTACCTATTTAGGTTGACTTGACTTGTTCACCAAAGTGATGGTTAAGTTTACTTGATAGGATCTTGGTCCCACAAGGAGTCAAAAAAGTAGCGTATTTCTAACCTGGTGGCTTAGTTTGGGTTCATATAAGGAATGAGAGATTTTCTTCTTACAAGAAGAAAAAACTTGACCTAAGGGTTATTAGCCCACTAAAGTCCTTGAAAGGATTAGGGACAATATTTATATAATTGATTTGCCAAGTGAGTTTAGGTGTCTAGATAACATGTGAGCTTATACATGTTGCATAAAATCTATTTATTGTATTCATGCCATAATCATAAACTAATTGTATGCATGCCCATGAACAAAACATGCATGCTTATATGTTAGTAGATTATTCAAAATTGAACTTGTTTTGACTCAGTCAAACCAATTCCATCCAAATATCAGGATTTAATCAACCACCCAGACGCATGCTAGTGACCTTAAGGAGTGCACAGTCATGCTTCAAGACATTATCCACCTTCTTGACTTTTGATCCGATTTCGGCAAATTCAAAAAGTCATGTACAACATCACTTGATAACATAAACATTAGAACAATGATCTTATGCCTCTAGAGCTAAATCAACTCTGATAATGTGTGACTAACAAACTCCCTCCTAACTTAGTAGTGTAAACAACTCATTTTGACCTAATTAGGTTTTTCACAATGATGACAACCAGTGGGTTCACAAGGAACTCCTAAATTGCAAAGTTGAGGATCACAAGTCATGGACGAATGATTGGATATGGTAAGTACCCCCAAGCCTAAGTTTTAAGGTTTCTTAGACCTCCCTTAAGCCTATTTCCTATCAAATTTATCTTTAGAGCCCATTTGAAACTATTTACAAATAACTTGCTCAACCAGTCCACAGATGCTTATCTCATGTGCATCTGTGGATTGTCCAATAGGTGCATGGACTTACTTGGCATGCTCGCATCTGTGTTTGTGTGTTGATGCATTTACCTAGTTGGATGGTATTTTTCTTTAAAATTTAAATTTAAGCTTTATTGGCTAAGATTTTTAAATTTGAATTTGATTTTAAAACTGGTTAAGATTTTTAAAATTTAAATTTAAATTTGATTTTATTTTGGATTTAGAAAATCTTTCTTAAATTTGATTTTAAATTTAAATTTAGTTGGATTGGGAAAAGGTTTTTCAAAATTTAAATATAAATTTAAAATTGAATTTGATTTTAAATTTGGACGGGGTTTTTAAAGTTTAAATTTAAATTTTATTTTAATTTAGATTTAGTTAAAATTGGACAATTTTTTTAAAATTTAAATTTGATTTTAAATTTAGATTTAGATTTAGTTAACTTAGGAAAAGATTTTAATCAAAATGCATGAATCAGTTTAATCAAGTTTCTTTTTTAGTTCATCTTCAATAATTTTTCTTCAACTTTTTAAAATTTCTTATTTATTAACTCCTTGGTAACATAAAATCCCGTCCAAATGAAATAGTTTGGTGATACCATCCGTATGTAACAGTTTATTTTCTATTTTTAATGGAATAATTTATTTATCTATTACTATTATTATTATTATTATAAGATCAATGGGAGAGATGAAGAAAACATTCAGAGGAGCTTTCTAGAATATGTTTGACATTAAAATCATTATTTTTGAATAAGTCGAAAATTTATTTGTGTCTTATTTTTATAGTTGGATAAGACTTATTAGGTACACACACAACTTCCAGCCGAACACTGGGCTTCACGACCAACAGGACAGTGATAATTTCTGCAGTCTGAATCATTTTCGCAAGCTTGATAATCTGTCAACTCTACCGGCTGTGTTTTTGATGTTGCCAAACCTACATCAATGTTATATATGTACATAACAATTACCACGAAAGAAAAAGTAAATTATCAGATTAATATAAATCTATGGAAGAGAGAGGGAGTTACCGTAGTTGGGATCTTCACAAGTAATAATGAGAAGAACTACCAAGCAAGCCAATTTTAATGATATTTTATCCATTTTTTCAGGTTGATATTCTCTCAAAGAGAGAAGAGATGAGAGAGATGAGCTATATAAAAGAGAAATAATTGTCCTTTAATGAATTGAGAATCTAATTATATATGGTATGTTGGTAACATGATTATATCATATATGGTAATGTATTTTTGTATAAGACAAATAATGCATCTATGTATAGGGGAGATGTTTTGTATCCTCTAATTAATTGAGAATCTATTTATATTTGTAATTGAGATTCAAATTTTTACGTGCTTACAATGAACACTTTAAAGTTAAAAATAAATAGTCTAAAGTCAATCTTTAAAAAAATGATCAATTATAATAACTAACAGATAAGAATTAAATAATTCTTTAGCCCAAAGTGCATTCAAGAGTTAGAAATCATGAGTAAAAACTAGTGACCAAACGATTTCAATCTATAATTTTATAAAAAGAAGGTTCTTTGCAGTTATCAAGATAAGAGCTCAATTGTATTCTACAACAAACATCTTGATAACTGTCATCCATCAAGATGTTAACTTTTATATAAATAAAAATATAATTGATATAAACATAAATTCATTAACTTAAATTCAAATAATAGGTAAATGCCCTGAATGAGAGAAGTTTCAAACGTACTTTCCTAAAAAATCCTTGTATATATAATATAGGTAACAATAAGAAAGGAGGAGAGAAACAAAGGAAAGAGACAAGACACAACACACATCATTCTATATCATTTTTTATAATATTCAAACTATTAAGAACATTGTGGATATAGACATTTTAATTACTGATGCAAAGTAAATAAAAATTTTGATGTCACATTTATTTCTTTTACCTATTTTAATTTATCTCCTCAGATACCCTCACAAACTCATAGTAGACTTGCTTCAATTTTCTCAAATTCTAATTGTTGCTACTGTAGTCTAGTTTGTACAAGGCTATAAATCATAGATTTAAAATTATGCAAACATGAGTGAGTCTAATGTAATCTACCATTGTTCATATTCATCAAACAAGCAAATTCACCAAATATCTCTTAATCTTTCTCTTCCAACACAAAACTTCACCTTACTTTTACGGAACAATATTAACACACATAAACAGTCAACAAGCTACAATCTACACAATGTCTATCTTTGGGCTAATTCACGAAATCCTATCCAATAGTAAATGAAACAATACCACACAAAAGTAAATTTACAATTAAAAGTGTCAAATAATCTTCCAGGCATAAAAGCTAGGCTTCCAACTTGGAATCCACTATCAAACCTTTGGCAAAATTTGCATAAAAGAAGAGAATTCAAGAGAAAACCTCTCAAGAACAACTTTCATTGAAATTGTCACTCATCAAGTTTTCCTTAAGTTCTTAATTGGATTCATCACCAAGTTCTCTTGCATTTTCCAACTTGGAATCATTCTTCTCCTCAATCTCTTTTTTTATTCTCATTCAAGACATTTCCTTGGTGACAATTTTCTCATTGGTCAACATCAAAGCATGCTTAGGTAGGAATTGTCTCTTCATCAACCTCTTTAATTTTTCCCAAGAATTAATCCTTTTCCATCTTTCTTAATCTCTTTGCTTCTTCAAAATTTTCCACCATAGACATAAGGAAGGATGGTCCTTAAGCTTTAAAACGACAACTTTGAACTTTTTCTCATCTGACTAGTCTATGAGCTCACACATCATCTCAAACTTGTTCAATCAATGTAAAAACTCCTTTAGCTCCAACTTCTCAACTTTAGGCTCATTAATTTTTATACTTGTATTCTCACTCTCAAAATGGCGTTGGACCACCTTAATAATTTGTTTAGACAATCCTTACATTAATTTCTCAAGATTATCAAATCTTTCATTCATCTCAATTCTAAGATTTTGGACTTGCTCCTTAAGTTTCATTTTTTAATTGACCAATGATGTATTTGGATAATGCAAAAAGAAATAAGTAAAAAGGGATGAAGACAAAACTTTGTAAATAGTGTTTTTGAATGGTAAATAGTAAATTTGGGAATAGAATAATGTTGTTGGTTAGGTTGGGCATAGGATAGGTGTTTAGGCTAATGGATGGAGTTAGGCTAGGGTTTTGATAATTATTTGGGCTTGAATTTTGGATTAGGCTTTGTTAAATTTTAGTAAGGGTAAAGTTGCAAATTGGAAAAGGGGTAAAATGGTAAAAGTAAAGAAGAAGGGTAGAGATGTAATTATGATTAAGGGTTATTATTTATGTAAGTGTGTTTTTTACCTAACATTATCTCTCATTTTTCTTTTCAAAATGATGTAGCCTAATAGAGATGTTGTGAGACCTTCCATGAGGCCTGTCAATGATATGATGACCTTTTCACCTTTATTCAAAAGTGTATCATCATAAATGGATTTAACCTGCTTATCTAGTCCATTCTAGCAATAAAGATGAACACTAATGCCTACTTGTGCCATGCGTTTTGTGAGAGGTGGTGGGACTTCACATATACCTTCCACTTATCGATCGATGAGATGATTATCAGCTTATTAGATTTTATAGCCAACACAAGGTGTCTTATGTTGGGGGAGTCGATCCCATTTGATGTTTCACTATTCATTTTTAATAGTAAAAAGGTCAAAGAGGGTTATATTTAGGTTGCTTTAGGAGTTTTCCCAGAGATCACGAACAATTATTTTTTCTCATCTCCCTCTCCTCAAATGTAACTTAAGGTTTCTATTTTATTGATGTAAAATAGATTGGGGCATTTTATTTATATTTTTAGAATAAAATGTAATTTAGGAAATGTTTGCAAAAATGTTCTTGAAGGAAAAACTGAGGAAAGATATACTTGAATACCAGAAGATTAAAGACAAAACCAAGGTTGACCCATCGATCCTTTTGACTTAGGGATTCAATTTTAGATTATGTTGTATATCAATACAATACATTCTATTTATGTTAGAATGCATGTTTAGGTTTTTAATAGATTGAATGTCTGTTAATCACTTCACATGCAAAGATAAAATTTGTGAGATCAAATAAATTAAAAACCCTCAATGAATAGCAAATTATATGGGAAGCCTTATAATATGGAGTCTTCATTAAGCTTTCCCTTTGCAAAGGGTAAACTATATACTAAGTAGATATTGCGTTCCTCGAGATTGCTAGAAGAGCAACCATGTAGTAAAATTAATAAAACTCAAACATAGTCTCACGTTTCCTAAGTAGAGTCAACATTTTTCGCATATATAAATTAAAACAACAATGAAACATCCATAGGACGTTTCAAAAAGTGTATTTGCTTTTGTGGCTCCATCGATCTTTAAGTGATAATAACTCAATCAATGATGGATGCTTTTTACATCTCAATCTGCTAGAATTTACTAGAGTAAAGGTGTGTGTTTATCAATCAAAGGCATGATCGAGCATAAGGACTGAACCAACAAAAGAAAAACTATCGTGCAATCTTATATAGACATAGATACACAAGCATGCATGCACAAAATGCATGTCTATGTATACAACAAACACAATCGTGCATATTTGTATGAATAACACATGAACTTATGCATGTTATGCAAAATCTGTGTAACATCTTCATGCCATAATCATCAACTAACTGCATGTTGTGAACAAAAGATGCACGCCTATACATTAGTAGATTATTCAAAATTGAATATCAGGAATTAATCAACCATTCAAATGCATGCTAGTGACCTTAAAGAGTGCACAATTGTGCTTCAAGACGTAATCCACCTTCTTGAATTTTGATCCGATTTGAGCGAATTTAAAAAGTCACATGCTACATCACCTGATAACATAAACACTAGGACAACGATCTTATGCTTCCAAAGCTAAATCAACTCCTATAATGTATGACTAACAAGCTCCCTCCTAACTTAGTAGTGTAGACACCTCATTTTGACCTAGTTAGGTTTTTCGCAATGATGACAACCAACGAGTTCACACAGGACTCCTAAATTGCAAAGTTGAGGATCATAACTCATGGATGAATAATCGAATATGGTAAGTATCCCCCCAAGCCTGAGTTTTAAGGCTTTTTAGACCTCCCCATAGCCTATTTCTTGTCAAATGTATCTTTAGGGCTAGAGCCCATATAAAACTATGCACCAATAAATCACCTGACCAGTCCACATATGCTTATTTCATGTGCATCTGTGGATTGTCCAATAGGTGCATGGACTTACTTGGCATGTTCGCATTGTGTGCAAATGCATGTACCCGGTGGGATGGTATTTTTCTTTAAAATTTAAATTTAAGTTTTATTGGCAAAGATTTTTAAATTTGAATCTGATTTTAAATTTGGTTAAGATTTTAAAATTTAAATTTAAATTTGATTTTATTTTGGATTTAGAAAATCTTTTTTAAATTTGATTTTAAATTTAAATTTAGTTGGATTAGGAAAAGGTTTTTCAAAATTTAAATTTAAATTTAAAATTGAATTTGATTTTAAATTTGGACGAGATTTTTAAAATTTAAATTTGATTTTAATTTAGATTTAGTTAAAATTGGGTAATTTTTTTAAAATTTAAATTTGATTTTAAATTTAGATTTAGATTTAGTTAAATTAGGAAAAGATTTTAATCAAAATGCATGAATCAGTTTAATCAAGTTTCTTTTTTAGTTCATCTTCAATAATTTCTCTTCAACTTCTTAAAATTTCTTATTTATTAACTCCTTGCTAACATAAAATCCCGTCCAAATGAAATAGTTTGGTGATACTATCCGTATGTAACAGTTTATTTTCTATTTTTAATAGAACAATTTATTTATTTATTACTATTATTATTATAAGATCAATGGGAGAGATGAAGAAAACACTCAGAAGAGCTTTCTAGAATATGTTTGACATTAAAATCATTATTTCTGAATAAGTCGAAAATTTATTTGTGTCTTATTTTTATAGTTGGATAAAACTTATTAGGTACACACACAACTTCCAGCTGAACACTTGGCTTCACGACCAACAGGACAGTGATAATTTTTGCAGTTTGAATCGTTGCTACAAGCTTGATAATCTGTCAACTCTACTGGTTGTGTTTCTGATGTTGCCAAACCTACATCAATGTTACATATATATGTATAACAATTACCACAAAAGAAAATGTAAAATATCAAATTAATATAAATCTATAGAAGAGAGAGGGAGTTACCATAGTTGGGATCTTCACAAGTAATAATGAGAAGAACTACCAAGCAAGCCAATTTTAATGATATTTTATCCATTTTTTCAGGTTGATATTCTCTCAAAGAGAGAAGAGATGAGAGAGATGAGCTATATAAAAGAGAAATAATTGTCCTCTAATGAATTGAGAATCTAATTATATATGGTATGTTGGTAACATGATTATATCGTATATGGTAATGTATTTTTGTATAAGACAAATAATGCATCTATGTATAGGGGAGATGCTTTGTATCCTCTAATTAATTGAAAATCTAGTTATATTTGTAATTGAGATTTAAATTTTTACATGCTTACAATGAACACTCTAAAGTCAAAAATAAACACTCTAAAGTCAATCTTTAACAAAATGATCAATTATAATAACTAATAGATAATAGTTAAATAATTTTTTAGCCCAAAGTGCATGAGTGATTCAAGAGTTAGAAATCGTGACTAAAAACTAGTGACCAAACAATTTCAATCTATATTTTTATAAAAAGAAGGTTCTTTGCAGTTATCAAAATAAGAGCTCAATTGTATTCTACAACAAACATCTTGATAACTATCATCTATCAAGATGCTAACTTTTATATAAATAAAAATATCGTTGATATAAACATAAATTCATTAATTTAAATTCAAATAATAGGTAAATGTCCTTAATGAGAGAAGTTTCAAACGTACTTTCCTAAAAAATCCTTGTAAATATAATATAGGTAACAATAAGAAAGAAGGAGAGAAACAAATGAAAGAGACAAGGCATAACACATATCATTCTATATCATTCTTTATAATATTTAAACTATTGAGAACATTGGACATAGACATTCTAATTATTGATGCAAAGTAAATAAAAATTTGGATGTCACATTTATTTCTTTTACCTATTTTAAATTATCTCCTTAGATACCATCACAAACCCATAGTAGACTTGCTTTAATTTTCTCAAATTCTAATTGTTGCTACTATAGTCTAGTTTGTACAAGACTCTAAATTATATATTTGAAATCATGCAAACATGAGTGAGTCTAATGTAATCTACCATTGGTCATATTCATCAAACAAGCAAATTCACCAAATATCTCTTAATCTTTCTCTTTCAACACAAAACTTCACCTTACTTTTACCAAACAACATTAACATACATAAACAATCAATAAGCTACAATCTACACAATGTCTATCTTTGGATGAAACAATACCACACAAAAGTAAACTTACAATTAAAAGTGTCAAATAATCTTCCAAGCGTAAAAGCTAGGCTTCTAACTTGGAATCCACCATCAAACCTTATGTAAAATTTGCATAAAGAAAGAGAATTCAAGAGAAAACCTCTCAAGAACAACTTTCATTGAAATTATCGTAAAACTAGCTTTTACATTATAGAGAAAGACCTTTACATAGGTCTTACATAGGATAGGCCACTTACATGATATTCAAACATTCATTATAATAAAATGTTACAAAATTTCCTTGAAAAATGCCTAAGGCATTGAATATGTCATAAGCCTATACTTGCATTAATTATGGAGTACATCAATGTTATTAACTATTCCTCAATTAAGGAATACTGTCTCATTGACTTTATATCACTTTCCCTCTTAATTAAAGTATATCCAAAAACATAAAATGGGTTAGTGAGGCTACCTTTGCCATGAGTAGTTAGACTTGTTTTGAGAAGAATGGAATTATCATGGCCAAATTGACATAAATGGGCTGAAACCTCATCTTGTTGGTCTTGCAATTTCTTTGATCTCTATGAAGGTTATATGGTGTTGAAGGAGTAATATTCATATATTTTCCCTCAAATCTATGAGGTGTCATCATCCAAATATAAAGATAAGTCACCAGCATCAAAAGTGATAAAAACATTCCTAAACTCACTTGGCAAATCAATTGTATAAGTATTGTCTCTAATCCTTTCAAGGAATTTAGTGGGCTAATAACCCTTAGGTCAAGTTTTTTCTTCTTGTTAGAAGAAAATCTCTCACACCTTATATGGACCCAAACTAAGCCACCAGGTTAGAAATAGGCTACTTTTTTTACTCCTTGTGGGACCAAGATCCTATCAAGTAAACTTAACCTTCACTTTGGTGAACAAGTCAAGTCAACCTAAATAGGTAGGTCAATTAAATCAATTACTAAAATCTATAATTTCAAGTCAAGCATTACCTTAACAAATCATGTAAACCTTAATTATGACTCTCGATATCAGTAAGTTAGATATTATATATTACTACGTATCAACTAGTACACCTTGTTCAACTTTTAATATATTTTATCTTTGCTTTGGTGAATAAGTAGAATTACATTAGTTAAGATAGATCTAACATAACCAACAACTTGTCTTCCACTTGATAGAAGTTTACCATTTGTTTTGGTGAACAAGGTTTTAATGAACAAGGCCTCATCCTGACAGTGTTATATCGAAAGTCTTTACTTGACTTAATATTTACTAAGGGTTTTTTATTAATTGTCTCACCAGTATAATCTACATGTGAGGTGTTATTTGCAATAAATAAAGCCTAGCATGCATATTACAATGTAAAAATTAAATTATGTTGGTGTATGAGTTTAATATAATGTCAAACCCCAAGCCAAAAGGACCAACTAATCAATTTAAGTCCTATTTCTTCAATCTTGAGACTCTAGGTATGATGCTCCTTCTCTTTTTTAAGTCTTCTAGTAACTTATATTATTTTGTCTCATAGTTACATAATTCTAAGAATTGTACAAGTAACTCTTATTATAAATTTTACATAACAAAATCAAAAACTTCGAGTTACATTTGAGGGAAAGGAGGTGAGAAAAGAAATTTTATTAAGAAGTCATAAAAAAACACAAGATACATCGGTTTCTTTTAAAAGTTACAACATACATTCCCATAATATTCAAACATACATAAGCAAGTCCTACTCATATATCAAGCACCATACATATACATCACCAAACATATGTATAATTAATAAATCAATTTAAATTAATTAGCTAAGTTTTAATTTTTTTAGTCCTTATAATTTTATAAAATTATAACTAAGCCCTTAATGATATGAAAGTTGCAATTTAATCCCAAAATAGTCAATTGGGGTCAAATGTGCAAAAATCACATCACTTACAGGCATGTGGCGCCAATCACATGTGTGTGATAGGCCAAACATGGCATGTGCTAAGCATGCGTGGTCGTGCACCCTTTACTCTTAGAAATCACCAAAAAGCCAAAAGGTCACATAGGCAAACACACAACCAATGCACAATCTTGTACGTAGGCTGATTTTGGTATATAAATAGATATGCATAAAAAACACACAGTCTTGTACAAATGCATAAAATGAATGCACGGGGTTATGACCTTATGTGTTCTGCCATGCATGAGCAAAATTTTGGATCAGACATTCAATCTATTAAAAACCTAAACATGTGTTCTGCCATGCATGTGCAAAATTATGGTATTCAAGTATATCTTTCCTCTGTTTTTCCTTCAAGAACATTTTTGCAAACATTTCCTATATTACATTTTATTCTAAAAATATAAATAAAATGCCCCAATCTATTTTACATCAATAAAATAGAAACCTTAAGTTACATTTGAGGAGAAGGAGATGAGAAAAAATAATTGTTCGTGATCTTTGGGAAAACTCCTAAAGCAACCTAAATATAACCCTCTTTGACCTTTTTACAATTAGAAATAAATAGTGAAACATCAAATGGGATTGACTCCCCCAACATAAGACAACTTATGTTGGCTATAAAATCTAATAAGGTGATAATCATCTCATCGATCGATAAGTGGAAGGTATATGTGAAGTCCCACCACCTCTCACAAAACACATGGCACAAGTAGCCATTAGTGTTCATCTTTATTGCTAGAACGAACTAGATAAGCAGTTTAAATCCATTTATGATGATACACTTTTGAATAAAGGTGAAAAGGTCATCATATCATTAACAGGCCTCATGGAAGGTCTCACAGCATCTCTATTAGGCTACATCATTTTGAAAAGAAAAATGAGAGATAATGTTAGGTAAAAAACACACTTACATAAACCTTATGCATAGTCGTATAAGGCACACACATGACTGTGTATCTAGTGTTTAGATAATGCATAATTACATATGTTATGTAGGAATTATGTATCGTAATCAATCATGTCACAATGCACTAGACATACACTCTAGGATTTTTCCACCTATTAAGATGCACGACTTTGTGCTCAACAAATGCACAATTGTATATCACGACTTTGTCCTCATTTTTATTTTTAACTTGATCTAAACAAATACATTAAGTCCAACGTAACAATGCCTAAACCCCATATCCAAAAAAAAAAAAAAAACAATCTTATGCCTCTGAAGCCCAATCAACTTGTATTATGTATGACTTGTGAGCTTTCTATTAAACTAGTAGAATCTGATTTTAGGTCAAATCTAAACATAGATTGCGAGTGACCTTTAGTTAGGTATTATTACCATTCAATCAACAAAGTGTTAGTGAACATCTTTGAGCTAATGGTTAATGCACAATATAGTCATTTATATTATGTCTCTTGAGGTTGAGACATAGCTTTGTGTATAACTTAGTAATTCCTTTTATATCAAGATATATGTCCAAACCAAAATTGTATTAGGCAAAATTCGAATCTCACTATAGCCATAAATTTATTGGTTATGGACATTTTTCACAGAGACATCGTTTGTAGCACCCCAATATCTTTTATCTCTAAAAGTAACAATCTAGTAAGAATATGAAACCTTCAAGTTAATAAAACATACTAGAACTTTACACCCTAGACCAACGGGTCTACAAAACATGTTTTAAAACAAAACTCGTAATAATAAAACACCTTCATAAATCCTTTATTAAAACATGACATGAAATACAATAGCATACGTGGTATAAAACCAAAAACATCAAAGCGTTCAATTGTAAAGCATATTGTAATTGGGTAAAACCTTATAAAAATAGCTTAACCCCATGTAACTTGTCATTACCACACTAATATTGAGCCTTGACTAGTAACGCTCTAATTTGTTCCATGCACCAATCAACTCATTGAACTTGAATACCTACAAGATAAAGACAAGAAGAGTAAGAGATAAACACTCAATAAGTAGAATAAACTCTTAGTCTTAACCCCTTATCCTTTATTCTTAAGGAACTTGTCCTTTGGCTTTACTTAATTATGATCTTAAACCTTAGTGCTTATCTTACTTATAAGGATCCTTAGCTTAACATGTCTTTTATCCTCAATACATAAACCCTATGATCCTTATACTTAGCATTATTTAACCTTAATTATCAGTTTGATTATCTTATCTTTGAGCTTTACATCACTTGACATTTCTTGGCTCAACGCATGCCTTTGAGGCTCATTCTTACAGCTCATCATATTCCTTATCATGTAGCTTATCATTTAGAGCATCATGTAGTTTAACATTGTATCTTATCACATAACTTGTCTTAAGTGTCGTGTCATGTTTTCATTCATCTTAAAGGATAAACTTAATCTTGAAAGACTAACATAACTTTTGCATGGTAATTTTTACATGTGCTTATGCATATGAAACCATGTATTGCAAACATGTAAAACTTTGCCCATAGCCCATATCTATAAATCATGCATCTTATGTATTGAAAACTGTATAATGTAATCTCATTAGCCGAAAAATGAAGCTGACAATTGTAATCTCATCAGTAATGGATAAAATTGTATCTAAACATTGAAATCATTATCAACCCGAAGGTTACCTTTATAAAATTATCAATTAACTCAAAGGTTGCCTTTATATGTTAGTCATAAATAAGCTGTATCTATGGATTGAACTTTATGTTGATCAAACTTAGTGAAATATAGAAATTCAACACATTGTCCACATAAGTGTAGATATTTTATTTTAGATACAACAGAGTCATCCTCAAAGATTAAAAACTTAGGAGATTGGTTCAAAACTTTTAAGGTGTTAAATTAAAAATAAACAAATAGAAGAAATATAAACCCACTAAAAAACCCAAAACACATAAACCCAGTAAAAACCTAAAAGCCCAAACCAAAACCGTAAAATCTAAAAACAATAAATTGAAAAGAGACACACAAAGCCTAAACCCAAGCCCACCAAAAATACACATAACCTTAAAAAGATAAATAAAACCAAAATAAACCCAAGCCCACCAAAAATAAAACCCATAACAAACCCAAAAGCCTAAAATTTCAAATATAAAAAAGAAGACCCGAGCCGAAAAGAAAGAAAGGGAGAGGTCCAGATGCGTTTTGGCCCATTGCACACAGGAGTGCAGTCTGCCCGCAAAAGCACGCGCCCGCTGTGGACGCACGACCGATGCGTCCGAGCAATCCACCCACGCAGGCTGGGGTGGCAGCCTTCCGCGTGCCCTTCACCTGCCCTTACATTTGGATTTTTTTGCTTTAATTTTCTTTTTTTTTTTTTTTTGAATAACTGCTCCTTTTGAATAATTTGCTCCATTTTGCCCCATCACCGGGGACTAATCAATCCCCGATGATGGCCTCCATCAGAGGCTAATCAGTCCCTGATAGAGGTCTTTGTCAAGGGGATTGATTCCCCTAGTCACGGCCTCCATCAAGGGAAATCAGTCCCTTGATCGTTGCTGCAATGAAGGGACGCCAAAACTATACAAAAGGCCACTCCAGGACGTTGTTCAAGGACTTCTTTCAGACTTCTTCATTTCTAAAAACCTTGAATTTTTTTGGTGACTCTTTTTGAGGTTTTCCGTAACTAGAGACCATTTGAAGCATTTTGATTCTTACCTTCCAGAAATTCCTCAAGCCCGTAAACACATACACCCAAACACTGACCCTTCAAATACGATATTCAGAGTGTCGAGCAACACTTGTTCGTGCGAACAGTCCAACATTCACCTTCGTCTTGGCATGAGCAAAATTTTGGTACTACTATTCTAGGTAAGCTTTCTTGAGGGGGGCTAAAATTATTTTTTGCTAATGTATTCAATTGATTATTGTGTTATGCTTATAGATTGGTTCTGTTTATTCATGATCCCATCAAAGTAAAATGTGCCAGTCATTAAGTTTGTTCAATGTGTGCTACGTTGTGAAAAAATTTGCCAACTGTGTGCATGATAAGTTATGGTTATGCCATACTCGGAATTCTTAATGGTCAATCTACTTATAAACGTCTGTAATAATCCGTGAATTGAAAGAAATTTGAAAAACCATATAATCCCTTCTTATGCATGCATTGAACGCCTGGCAAAATTACATGCCATGTTATTGAGATTAAGAATTGTACATTAGATAGATTAAGACATAATTATCGTATAGCCTCTTCCGTGTTTTGATATCAAAGTATGTTCGAATCTCGATCTATGTGCATAATCCATACATGACGACCCCGTGCTCATGGTTAGATTATAATCGCACTGGTCAAGCTTTGTGTGGATAAATTATGTGACAATCTGTTCATGTGTGCATTGTTTGACTAAATTCCCGCATGATTAGGAATAACATCTATAACGATGATTTAATGTTTGGGTATATATTATGATTAATGGTCGTCTATCACGATGACAGATTGGGCAGATTAGAATTGAATGTTTGAAGGGTAGTATATTTCATAATGGTTCAGTTGTCTATTTTGTTTCATTCCTGAATGAGCTAACGACGGAAAGAGGAGAAGACGTTGGGGAATTGTTTGCAGAAGCAGACCGCGTCATCTGTCCGCGGACCCTTCGAGGAAAATGTCGCCCACAGTTGTATCGAAAGAGGAAGGCGCATAGTTGGCTAATTTTAGTTATAAAATAATTCCAATAAACATGCCTTTCCTATTTGGTTAACTAGCTGGTTGTTTTACAGGTGCTTAAATTTTTAGGCTTGTTTAGACTACAAAATATGTAAGGGTGAATGACAACGAGATGTAATTTTAATTTGTCTTTTTTGTCTTTTCATTTTTCATGAATGATTGTAATTTAATTTATACCTTTTCATTATCATAGCTAATTCTTAAAACTCATTGATTGGATAAGTGAGAAAGGGTCGATTATTTACGAAGAATTCACAAGTTGTATGCCATCATTGATGTATATCTTTCCTAAAGCAACCCTTAAGTGATGACTCCTAACAAACTCTATAATGGGTCAAAAACTTGTTATATGCTTTGGATCATTTGCGAGGAATTTACAAGTCATATGTCTTCACCAACGTCTATCTTTCCTAAGGCAACCCTTAAATGATAGCTCTTAAAAAACTCTATAACAACCCAAAAACTTGTTACATGCTTCTTTTAGTCACGTCTAAGACAACCAAACAAGAGTGACAAATGTATCTTGACTTGATATGACAAAAACCAGTTCTATAGTGAGTTACTTGTAACTACACACATAACCATTATTACATAACGAGCAAAGCATTCTACTGCAAATGCAATGTTCTAACTAACAAATGTTAGCCCCTAAATTGGTGAGAGTGTGAACTTATAGTTATTCTCTCGTATCCACTTTCATGAAAACATAAAACTTATCATAAGAATCACATCTTAGAAAAATCTTGTGAAAATATCTTTTTAGGTAAAAAACTCATAAAACATGTTAAAAATCTCATATCTTAGAATCCATAAAAACATATAACTCTTCGGATTCAGAGAATTCGTAAAACATGTAAAAACGTATCTCATAAGAATATCTTGAAAACTATAAGTTAGCATACCATGAATGCTTAATGTTAATATGTAATGACTAAAATGCTACTAGACTATTCAGGAATGAACATAAATTAAACTTAGTATTTTCCTCTTAGACCATCTAATGCTAGGTGTGTACATCATTTATGCATGATTGTATGCCTAATCACATAACTAGAATATATAAACCATTTGTCACTCATGATTGTGCCCTTTACTATACAGATCATCACTTCTCAAAATCTATTATGTTTTAAGTTGGTTGCTTATGACTATCCCTTTACCATGCATGGTTGTGTGCTTATTCTTTACTAAACATAGCAAATGCCAAACTGACTTACATGGTCATGTTAGAAGAAAGCCAAACGGGTTTGCTAAAACTAAGCTATATGGGCATGATCACTTAATCCATATAAATGTTAGCCATCACCTAAAATGCTTTAATCTAGTTGCAACATTTACCTATTGTAACTATGAATTATTTTCCAATGCATGAATGCCAATACGACATATGTACGAGAATTCCTACAAAATAATGCATGACAAAACTTGTTTTCTTTATTTTTATGCACAACACATTTCTCTTTCATAAATGCTAATTGTCACATGTAATATTTCAGTGCTATTGGTTGATTATTATAGATGGAAATCAGACTCATATGCAGAGCTGTAACATATTGCAGTTTTTATAAAACATGATTGACAATCTTTTCTTTTGAGCATACATGGTCATACTTTTTTTATAAGCACGATCATGCTATACATCTTGCACATTTGGCCAATTTTGGCTCTCTTGATCTTTCTAGAATCTCACCCTTTTCCCAATCAAGAACAGTCTTCTTATGTCATAATTCATGCCTAACTTAAGACTTATCGTCCAACACCTTAAAATTTAATCGACAACTTAACCTGAATGATGCTCGTTAATCAAACCTACCAAGAACATGCATTACATCTCTAATCTTCCATAAATTCATCAGTCATTATCTTAATTCATCTTAGATTGGCATTTTATCATTACAGATTCCTATACGACAATGATGAAATCATGAAATTTGAAGCACATAACAATAATCATACGTTAATTCAACCTTGTAGTGATAAAATCATACTTTCCTTGCATTGCTCAACCAACCATCTTTTTAGATTTAATCTATAGTAATTGGATGTCTTTAAGTAATGGAAATCACTCTTAAGAATGCTCTCACATCACTCTCAATTCTTGATACAAATAGGTAGGATTTTGGTAAATGATGAATTAACTAACATGACATTTTTGTATAAGATTAAGCAGCCTATCACACACACAAGTGTGCCCTTAAGCTGCACGATATGCACCTCGCCTTCCAACCAATTTATGTACCTTTTATTTGTGACACGTGGCTTACACAACTACCAACACATGTATGCCTCCTTAAAACCTATAATTTTACCTTTTTAGCCTTTATAAGCCAATCTAAAGCTCATATAATGATCCTAAGGCTATAAAAATGACCTGAATACCTTTATCCAAATTTTTAGGATGTTACATCATTGTCATGCTTAAGAGTGATAAGTCATTTATTCATCCATGATAGCTTTTATACTAATTATGATATAATCAATCATTCGCCTTTATAATATCCCAAATATAGTGATATGTTTAATGATATCTAACTATATCACTCTTAATACAAGACGGTTTGATGACCTTAAATCGAAGAACCATGTGTATCCATCAAATTATGATGATATTTTTATAGACACATGATTTATCATTTATATAAAATCCTCTTTATGGGCTTTTCCAATGAATATGACTATCAAATAATATACCCATGTGTTATGTCAAACTATAAATAATAACTTTAATAAGTATAAATAGTCACCACCTTTTAATAGGATAAATCAATACTATGATAATTCCATCACCATTACTCGTGCCCTCAATCATAGTGTTGTCAACATTATGCATGATTCTAGTATAGTCACTAATGAGTACATAGAAAAATTATGATTAATCAATTGATTCTCTCATCTTGGTTTTATTTGTTAGGATAACGTCCTGTAGTCATGTGTCTATTAGATATTTCATGTATTTATTTTTGTATTTCTTGTAAATTTTAAATATATTTGATTATTAATAAGATGAAGTATTTTAGTTATAAATTGTTTAATATGTATAACATATCCTTAGTACGATGGAATGAGACAAGGGATTTGGATGACCAATCACATTTTGCTTATGTACTCATCGATAACTGTACTAAGACTACCATCATTGTAAAGTTTGAACAAGAGTGATGGTATGAAGATTATTATAGTGTTGTGTGATTTTACCAAAAAGTAGAAATGGTTTACATGTATTAAGGTTTATTGCTTGTAGCCAGGTCCCACACATAAGTACATGATTTGGTGATCATGTATACTAGATAAACCAATTAAAAAGGACCCTAAATAGATTGTGCTTTCTATGTTTATGGATATATCATCCTAACTTGATGGGTATATGTGGTCTTTTGATATAAGATCGTCAAACCATCTTCTGCTAGAAGTGATATCGTTTGATATTATCAAAGATATCATTATAACTGGGGTGTTATAAAAATGGGTGATTGAGGCTATAGTGGATTAATAAAGGATTCATTACTTTTATGCATAAGAGTATTGTTTCTATGGAGTATGTCCATAACTAATAAGACTATAGCCATAACTAGATTCAACTGATGTGTAATCCAATATTCTAGTTTAGACATTTCCAAATCGAGAAGTTATTGAGATAGACATAAAACTATATCTTAATTTCTTAAGGTATAGTGACAAAAGGATCAAAATACATGTTAACTGTTAGATTGCTCAAGTTTTGAGATGTTCACTAACACTCTATTATTTGGGTGATCACGAGGCTTTGCGAGAGGCTACTCATGAGCTATGTTTATGTTTAACTCAGATTTAGATATTATTGAGTTAGTATGGAGCTTGTCAGTTGCATACCACATGAGTTGATTAAACTTTTAAGTATTAGATTGTTGTCTTGGTGTTTATATAATTCGACGTTGTCACATTAAATTATTAGATCCATTTAGATTAAGTTAAAAGTTAAGATTAGAATTTTTCCTTATTGCATGACCATGTGTTTGTTGGACATACGATCATACGTCTTGATAAGTAGAGGAAATTGAGTGTTTACACAGGTTAAGGTTAACTGAGTCAAACCTAATTCAAAATTTAAATTATATGCTTATGCATGATCATGTGTGCCTATCTACATGATTGTGCATGTTGTTAGTTAAGTGATTATAGTGTAGTAGGTTACGTTATGCAAAACGTGCATATGTTATACGTGATCTAAATGCAAATGCATGGTCATGGATGTGTTACACACAGCCATGCATGAGGGTCTAACAGGTGTGTATTCATGCATACATGCTTATGCACCTGTAGGACACCCCATATGGGCATTACTGTTCACTATTTTATATAATATGATAATAAATAAATAAAGAAAATAAGGTCAATAATACCCAACCGAAATGGCTAAACTGAACGGATAAGTCGCAACGGAAAACTTATGGTGTAACTGTATACATGCCCAAATAAAAACTTGATTATATTAACATATTCGTGAAAAGTGTGTGTGATAAAACATGTGCATGAACATGCAATAAAAACTGTACAAGCATGCAAACCGAAGTATGTTACAATACAAAAGCAACTGGATCCCAGATGGCAGCCAATTCCTCCTCGCAGCCCCCAACATACTGACCTGCAAGAGAAAGGAAAGTAGTGAATGAGTGATATATTCACCCAATAAGCGCTTCATATCTCTGACCCTAAACCAATTCTCCTCGAAGGATTGCCACATCATCTCATACAGAATATACTTATTCTGTCATTCCTATTTTTACTGATTGGATACTGTCTCATGTCAGGTCATAAAATACGTATATAAGTATATGTAAACAACCTAGAATGAAGAGAAATCTGAACGGTCTAACTCGACTCACTAATCTCTCTTACTGATAGTCCTTATCTTTACTATTCTGTTCTGTTACTTGCTTTCATGTTCTGATATTCTGCTGTTCGTGTCTTTTACACGGTGTTTCATATTCTGTTCATTTACTATTTCTTACTGTCTTATCATTCTCTGAATGATATGCTGATGTGTCATATAATAATGACATGCTATACAATATGCTGAAAACGTCACTAGGCCTGGGTCTGTATACTGAAAATAGTTTTCTAAAAACTGTTCATTGAAAACTATGCTGTTGGATCCTGGGATCCCATATCTGAAAATCATATGAAAGCTTTATCTGAAAGCTATGCTGAAAACTGTGTACCCTGGGGTACCTGATATGCTATGCTGCATAGACTGATGAATACAGGGATTCGACACCCTGGCCATGTGAGTTTTCTATGCAAACACGTGTCATAAACTGTATGGGTCACGTGATGCCTCTGAATAGCATGCTTAGGCCTTGGCCTGAATACTGATCTGAACTGAGTGCCTCGCGCTATACTACATCTGATCCTGGGATCAGGAAACCTATAATCTACTAACTGAGTACCCCGGTAAGTGCCGATACATAGGGCTAGTAATGAGCATATAGCTCCTGATGCAACAGGTGTGCTAAAACTCACAAGTGCCCCATCGTATTCACCCCTGAAATCTATGTTTTTCAATTGAAAATATGAACTCAGATCCTTGGATCTATTTCTGAAAACTCTGTCTAACATGTCATGCTATGTTGTATGTATGATACATCATGTATTCTTATTTGAGCTCATTTTACTGTTTTCTATCACTTGGATAGCTTTTACTGAACACATTTCTTATTTAAAGCTTAATTTCTCATTTCTGCCTGACACACGGGTATACGTGTCGTATGCACGAGCGTGTATGAACTTGCACGGGACCGTTAGCCTATCGTGCATGGGGTCATGTGCGGTTCTGTGATTTTCTACATATTTCTCATTTTCTCTTGGTGCACGGGCGTGCGTGAACAATGCATAGTCGTGACCTTGTAAATTAGGTCATGCACGGTTATATGAACACGATCGTGACCATGCAGAAAAAGTAGTGTGCACGGGCGTGCGCTACGCGTGTACGGGCATGCTTCTTGCTCTGCACTTCCATGACCCCTTGGAATCGACTCGATTCCCAGCCAAATCTCATACCAAATGCAAAATAAATATTTCCCACATGTAAAACACTTCATATAAGCATATTTCCCCTTTCAACAACTTCAAATCATATACTCAACATCCAACCCATCACAAAAGCATTTATATCAAACATAATCTCACACATAACATGTATATAAGCATCAATCATCATCATAATCATCTCAAATCATCATCAGCACACAAGGAGAACATCACAAGCATGCTGGAATCAAGTCACACGCATCAAGCATCCATCAACATAACAAAAACACAAGGGAAAGAGATAAGAACCGCTTACCTCTGGACATGCTTTCTCTCTCAAGCAAAACATAAGATCAAGCTGGATTGGATGGTCTTGGATGCTGCTCTTTCCTCCTAGGGTTGGTATTCTCTGAAATGAAAGGAAAACTTTGGGTGAAAATGCTTTTGGAAACGGATAAACTTAACTTAAAACTAAGGCAACTGAAACTTAACACACGCACAGGCGTGCAACTATCACGCACGGTCGTGCATCCCGAGAAAATTATGAAAATTCCATTTTCCTATGCTCGTATGTAAATCCACTCAAACGGATCCATAAACAAGCCACCAAACTCTAGGAAATCCTCTAATTCACCCCAAAACTTACTCATAACCCTAGAATTCACGTAAATCTCATTCTAACCCCATATTAGAAGGCTAAAAGACTAAACTAACCCTAGGATGTTACAACACCTATATCTATAAAAGTAGATGTGATGATTCATTTTACATGTTTAGCTAAAAACACACACTTACACTTATGACCTTAAACACTCACACCTATTTAAGTAAATGCTAGCACCTTAAAAACATGTCATAGCTTCATTTGTTCATACTCTATGACCTTCTTGAGTGTCATGAGTCCAAGGATTGATAAATAAGTGAATTTCTTGCCACATAAAGATGAAGAAGCCTTCAAAAGCAATTACGACATTGAATAACACTCGATGGTTGTTGTGTTTTTGTTTCCAATACATTGCATAAAAGAACATGATTCTTATAATTTCTTAAGGCTCTAATTGGTATTTTTAAAATTTGGTTGCATGGTGGCCCTTTTGATAAACCTAAGAAACCCAACAATGGCATCAAAGCCATCATTTTTATGTGTTTAGGACGATTTTGTTGCCTGCAATTGAATATGCATGTTATTGTATTTTGTCAAATATGGATATAACATGTTGAATATATAATACAACGTAAATGTGTTAATTATGGATTTTTTGTTTCCTCTATTTTTTATTTAAGGAATTATTTTTTGAGCTAGAAATTTGTAGGTTGTACAGTTGATTGGTCGATTTTGTGCTATCATACAAAATCACTCCTTTAGCATGTTGTTATGTGTAATAGAAGCGGTGCTAAAATGGCCTTTTGTCTTTCATGCCAATTTGGTCATTCTAACATCGATTTATTCTATTTGGGTGGTTTTTTTTTATAATTCTTGTCATGAAGAATTTTAAAAAATATGCCATGCATGACTTTGTATTTTGCGTATGCATGGCATAACACATAAGGTCATAACCCCGTGCATTCATTTTATGCATTTGTACAGGACTGTGTGTTTTTTATGCATATCTATTTATATACCAAAATCAACCTACGTACAAGATTGTGCATTGGTTGTGTGTTTGCCTATGTGACCTTTTGGCTTTTTGGTGATTTCTAAGAGTAAAGGGTGCACGACCACGCATGCTTAGCACATGCCATGTTTGGCCTATCACACACATGTGATTGGCGCCATATGCCTGTAAGTGATGTGATTTTTGCACATTTGACCCCAATTGACTATTTTGGGGTTAAATTGCAACTTTCATATCATGAAGGGCTTAGTTATAATTTTATAAAATTATAAGGACTAAAAAAATTAAAACTTAGCTAATTAATTTAAATTGATTTATTAATTATACATATGTTTGGTGATGTATATGTATGGTGCTTGATATATGAGTAGGACTTGCTTATGTATGTTCGAATATTATGGGAATGTATGTTGTAACTTTTAAAATAAACCTATGTATCTTGTGTTTTTTTATGACTTCTTAATAAAATTTCTTTTCTCACCTCCTTTCCCTCAAATGTAACTCGAAGTTTTTGATTTTGTTATGTAAAATTTATAATAAGAGTTACTTGTACAATTCTTAGAATTATGTAACTATGAGACAAAATAATATAAGTTACTAGAAGACTTAAAAAAGAGAATGAGCATCATACCTAGAGTCTCAAGATTGAAGAAATAGGACTTAAATTGATTAGTTGGTCCCTTTGGCTTGGGGTTTGACATTATTTTAAACTCATACACCAACATAATTTAATTTTTACATTGTAATATGCATGCTAGGCTTTATTTATTGCAAATAACACCTCACATGTAGATTATACTGGTGAGACAATTAATAAAAAACCCTTAGTGAATATTAAGTCAAGTAAAGACTTTCGATATAACACTGTCAGGATGAGGCCTTGTTCATTAAAACCTTGTTCACCAAAACGAATGGTAAACTTCTATCAAGTGGAAGACAAGTTGTTGGTTATGTTAGATCTATCTTAACTAATATAATTCTAGTTATTCACCAAAGCAAAGATAAAATATATTAAAAGTTGAACAAGGTGTACTAGTTGATACGTAGTAATATATAATATCTAACTTACTGATATCGAGAGTCATAATTAAGGTTTACATGATTTGTTAAGGTAATGCTTGACTTGAAATTATAGATTTTAGTAATTGATTTAATTGACCTACCTATTTAGGTTGACTTGACTTGTTCACCAAAGTGAAGGTTAAGTTTACTTGATAGGATCTTGGTCCCACAAGGAGTAAAAAAAGTAGCCTATTTCTAACCTGGTGGCTTAGTTTGGGTCCATATAAGGAATGAGAGATTTTCTTCTAACAAGAAGAAAAAACTTGACCTAAGGGTTATTAGCCCACTAAATTCCTTGAAAGGATTAGAGACAATACTTATACAATTGATTTGCCAAGTGAGTTTAGGAATGTTTCTATCACTTTTGATGCTGGTGACTTATCTTTATATTTGGATGATGGCACCTCATAGATTTGAGGGAAAATATATGAATATTACTCCTTCAACTCCATATAACCTTCATAGAAATCAAAGAAATTGCAAGACCAACAAGATGAGGTTTCAGCCCATTTATGTCAGTTTGGCCATGATAATTCCATTCTTCTCAAAACAAGTCTAACTACTCATGGCAAAGGTAGCCTCACTAGCCCATTTTATGTTTTTGGATATACTTTAATTAAGAGGGAAAGTGATATAAAGTCAATGAGACAGTATTCCTTAATTGAGGAATAGTTAATAACATTGATGTACTCCATAATTAATGCAAGTATAGGCTTATGACATATTCAATGCCTTAGGCATTTTTCAAGGAAATTTTGTAACATTTCATTATAATGAATGTTTGAATATCATGTAAGTGGCCTATCCTATGTAAGACCTATGTAAAGGTCTTTCTCTATAATGCAAAAGCTAGTTTTACGATAATTTCAATGAAAGTTGTTCTTGAGAGGTTTTCTCTTGAATTCTCTTCCTTTATGCAAATTTTGCCAAAGGTTTGATAGTGGATTCCAAGCTGGAAGCCTAGCTTTTACGCTTGGAAGATTATTTGACACTTATAATTGTAAATTTACTTTTGTGTGGTATTGTTTCATTTACTATTGGATAGGATTTCGTGAATTAGGCCAAAGATAGATATTGTGTAGATTGTAGCTTGTTGATTGTTTATGTGTGTTAATGTTGTTTGGTAAAAGTAAGGTGAAGTTTTGTGCTGGAAGAGAAAGATTAAGAGATATTTTGTGAATTTGCTTGTTTGATGAATATGAACAATGGTAGATTACATTAGACTCACTCATGTTTGCATGATTTCAAATCTATAATTTAGAGTCTTGTACAAACTAGACTATAGTAGCAACAATTAGAATTTGAGAAAATTGAAGCAAGTCTGCTATGGGTTTGTGAGGGTATCTAAGGAGATAATTTAAAATAGGTAAAAGAATTAAATGTGACATCAAAATTTTTATTTACTTTGCATCAGTAATTAGAATGTCTATATCTACAATGTTCTTAATAGTTTGAATAGTATAAAGAATGATATATAATGATATGTGTTGTGCCTTGTCTCTTTCCTTTTTTTTCTCTCCTCCTTTCTTATTGTTACCTATATTATATATACAAGGATTTTTTAGGAAAGTATGTTTGAAACTTCTCTCATTAAGGACATTTACCTATTATTTGAATTTAAATTAATGAATTTACGTTTATATCAATGATATTTTTATTTATATAAAAGTTAGCATCTTGATGGATGACAATTATCAAGATGTTTGTTGTAGAATACAATTGAACTCTTATTTTGATAACTGTAAAGAACCCTTTTTTTTATAAAATTATAGATTGAAATTGTTTGGTCACTAGTTTTTAGTCACGATTTCTAACTCTTGAATCACTCATGCACTTTGGGCTAAAAAATTATTTAACTATTATCTATTAGTTATTATAATTGATCATTTTGTTAAAGATTGACTTTAGAGTGTTTATTTTTGACTTTAGAGTGTTCATTGTAAGCATGTAAAAATTTAAATCTCAATTACAAATATAACTAGATTTTCAATTAATTAGAGGATACAAAACATCTCCCCTATACATAGATGCATTATTTGTCTTCTACAAAAATACATTACCATATATGATATAATCATGTTACCAACATACCATATATAATTAGATTCTCAATTCATTAGAGGACAATTATTTCTCTTTTATATAGCTCATCTCTCTCATCTCTTCTCTCTCAGAGAATATCAACCTGAAAAAATGGATAAAATATCATTAAAATTGGCTTGCTTGGTAGTTCTTCTCATTATTACTTGTGAAGATCCCAACTACGGTAACTCCCTCTCTCTTTTATAGATTTATATTAATTTGATATTTTACATTTTCTTTTGTGGTAATTGTTTTACATATATATGTAACATTGATGTAGGTTTGGCAACATCAGAAACACAACCAATAGAGTTGACAGATTATCAAGCTTGCAGCAACGATTCAGATTGCAAAAATTATCACTGTCCTGTTGGTCGTGAAGCCAAGTGTTCGGCTGGAAGTTGTGTGTGTACCTAATAAGTCTTATCCAACTATAAAAATAAGACACAAATAAATTTTCGACTTATTCATAAATAATGATCTTATAGAAAGCTCCTCTGAGTGTTTTCTTCATCTCTCCCATTGATCTTATAATAATAATAGTAATAAATAAATAAATTGTTCTATTAAAAATGGAAAATAAACTGTTACATACGGATAGTATCACCAAACTATTTCATTTGGACGGGATTTTATGTTAGCAAGAAGTTAATAAATAAGAAATTTTAAGAAGTTGAAGAGAAATTATTGAAGATGAACTAAAAAAGAAACTTGATTAAACTGATTCATGCATTTTGATTAAAATCTTTTCCTAATTTAACTAAATCTAAATCTAAATTTAAAATCAAATTTAAATTTCAAAAAAATTACCCAATTTTAACTAAATCTAAATTAAAATCAAATTTAAATTTAAACTTTAAAAACCTCGTCCAAATTTAAAATCAAATTCAATTTTAAATTTAAATTTAAATTTTGAAAAACCTTTTCCCAATCCAACTAAATTTAAATTTAAAATCAAATTTAAAAAAGATTTTCTAAATCCAAAATAAAATCAAATTTAAATTTAAATTTTAAAAATCTTAACCAATTTTAAAATCAAATTCAAATTTAAAAATCTTAGCCAATAAAACTTAAATTTAAATTTTAAAGAAAAATTCCATCCAACCAGGTAAATGCACCAACACACAAACACGGATGCAAGCATGCCAAGTAAGTCCATGCACCTATTGGACAATCCACAGATGCACATGAGATAAGCATCTGCGGACTGGTTGAGCAAGTTATTTGTACATAGTTTCAAATGGGCTCTAAAGATAAATTTGACAGGAAATAGGCTTAAGGGAGGTCTAAGAAGCCTTAAAACTCAGGCTTGGGGGGTACTTACCATATCCGATCATTCGTCCATGACTTGTGATCCTCAACTTTGCAATTTAGGAGTTCCGTGTGAACCCACTGGTTGTTATCATTGTGAAAAACCTAATTAGGTCAAAATGAGTTGTCTACACTACTAAGTTAGGAGGGAGTTTGTTAGTCACACATTATCAGAGTTGATTTAACTCCGGAGGCATAAGATCATTGTTTAATGTTTATGTTATCAAGTGATGTTGCACATGACTTTTTGAATTTGCTCAAATCGGATCAAAAGTCAAGAAGGTGGACAATGTCTTGAAGCATTACTATGCACTCTTTAAGGTCACTAGCATGCGTTTGGATGATTGATTAAATCCTAATATTTGGATGGAATTGGTTTGACTGAGTCAAAACAAGTTCAATTTTGAATAATCTACTAACATATAAGTGTGCATGTTTTGTTCACGGTTATGCATACAATTAGTTTATGATTATGGCATGAACACGATAAATAGATTTTATGCAACATGTATAAGCTCACATGTTATCTAGACACGTATATACGATTGTGCATGTTGCATACATGGACATGCTCTTTGTGCATGCATGTTGGTGTATCTATGTCTATATAAGATTGCACGATGGTTTTTCTTTGGTTTGTTTAGTCCTCATGCTCAATCACGCCCTTGATTGATAAACACACACCTATACTCCAATAAATTCTAGTAGATTGAAAGTGTGCAAAGCTTCCATCGTTGCTCTTGTAGATCATTGTAATTACTTAGAAAACGAGTTTTTTTGCCAGATAAAGATTGATAGAGCCACAAAAGTAGATACACTTTTTGAAACATCCTATGAATGTTTTATTGTTGTTTTAATTTCTATAATTGCAAAAAACGTCGACTTTACTTGGGAAACACAAGACTCTATTTGAGTTTTATTAATTTCGATGCATGATTACCCTTCCAGCAATATTGGGGAACCAAACATCTACTTGGTAGAGAGTTTACCTATTGTAAAGACAAAAAAAGTTCCTCATTGAACAAGAGCTTAACAAAGACTCCATATTAAAAGGCTTCCCATATGACTTAATATTTATTGAGAGTTTTTAATTTATTTGGTCTCACACATTTTATCTTTACTATGAAATAATTAACATACTTTCAATCTATTAAAAACCTAAACATGCATTCTAATGTATACAAAACATATTGGTATACAAGATAATCTAAAATTGAATCCCTGAGCCAAGAGGTCAATAGGTCAACCTAAATTCTATCTTTAATCTTCTAGTCTTCAAGTATGTCTTTCCTCAACTCTGCCTTCAAGAACATTTTTGCAAACATTTCCTTTTATTCTAAAAATAGAAATAAAATGACCTAATCTATTTTACATCAATAAAAATAAAAACCTCAAGTTATATTCGAAGAAAGGAAAATGAGAAAAAAATGTACATCAGAGATCAAGAGGAGACATGACACGTAGACCATATTTTAAAATTACACACAATTCCTAAAAATAAACAAAACAAAGGTTCTTAGATTGTGTACTAGGCACTATACATATCAAACATGACATATATCAAACAATCAAAATGAATAAACTAATTTAAATTATTTACCAAGTTGCTAAATCTTTTTGCACCCTTAACTTTCAAAGAATTACATTCTAATCCCAAAGGTTTCAATATTACAATCTAATCCCGATAACGAGTTAGGATTACAAAATCACCTTTATAGACAGATATGTGTTCTAGGCACATAGGCATGTCCTCATCATATGCAAAGCATACATGAGATAGGGTCATGATTGTGTAACAAATGAAAAAAGACACATGCACGATCATGTATATAGGACACACAGTCGTGTGTTACATTAATTAAAAATAAAACAAAATTCCATAAGCATACATGACTATAGCCACAACCACATACATGATTTAAGACTTCAATGCATAGGCATATGTGCTAGGCACACAACCATTTATGGTACGCAATATGCATGTTGCAACCCTGTGTGCCATGAACAAATAGCCTACACACAAACGTACATGCAAAGTGTGCAACCATGCATAAGGCACTTTCTAGAATTCTAAAATGACTTGAAACGCTGGAATATTCTCATTTTTTGGTAAGTCATCATCAAAATGCAACAATATGGCATAAAGGTCATATTGCACTCTAATAACACTCTTACTGAATGCAACAATGCTTCATGAAACTAGATTTGTGTGACAACACAAAGCCAAAACTTTCGACAAAATTATACAACCATGCATTCTCCAAGCACCACAAGAAAAAATTAAAATTGAGTGCTATTTGATGAACAAAATTTAAATTTCCTTCCCAATAATGATAATTGTAGAATGAAATCTTTAAATTGAGTGTTAAGTTTTGAAAATTAAATTTTCATTCATTAAAATTATCACTTTGTGACAAAACTAAAATCACTGTATAATTGAATAATAAATATTTGTGGATGAATTTAAAAATTTATCTCTTAAAATGATTTGGGGATCACATCGTTACTTTTTTAACTGTCTTTGACGAGGATAAAATGATTGGTTTCAGCTGTTTTTGAAAAAAATAAAAAAGAGGGATCCAATATTTCGCCCTGCTGTATGCGGACTTGATTTCTACCTCATTTTTTGGGAATTAGGTGGAGCCAACCAATAACTAAAACTTGACAATTGGACACACAAAAAGTTATTTCACTCCTCAATCACGTCTTTCGAAAATCCCCAAAAGCAAGGCCCCGAAAGACGAAAATATGACAACTTGAATAAGAAAAATATTAAAGGCATTAGGCATAAAACGGCCAAAGGACTATTTCCCACCTATAGTTTGAGGCGGAGACAAACTACTACACTCAAAGTTTCAAAAATCCAGTCTCCCACTCTTGGAAGGATTTTTTATAATTTTTTTACTAAAATGACTAAACTACCCTTTTAAAAATTAAAAATTTATAATA